>VRLP01001521.1:0-124634 GCA_009660295.1 Lophius piscatorius | reverse complement strand
GAAAAACCAGGTCCACAAGGATGGGAGGGCACTTTCGAAGACGCACGGGCCGCACGAAGGGGGGGGGGGGGGGGCGTCGGAAGAAGCATTTGCACTGTTTATTTAACAGATACATAGATGGTGAAAAGAAATACATAGCAGACTCCAGATGTCGGAGCCCCCCCTCTTCCACATTCCCTGGCTTGCATAATGCATGCGGCCTTATCTAGAAGGGAGGACGACGCCTGGCGCTGCAGACCAACATCCGTCACCGATTCTCTTAATGACGAATAACGGCAGAATTCTTCCTGCCGTGGAAAGCAAATGTCTCCCGATACGAAAAGATGTTGTTTTGTCTTTTGTTCATTCATGCAGTGATTAAAATAAGTCAAATGTTAATCCACGCGGGTTAAAAGGATATAGTTAAAACGGTAAAGATATGATTTATTCATCCGTGGGTTTGCTGTTAACGGTAGAAATAGTGACTGGTGTATTCCACCAGGGGGCAGTAACGGCCTCATACCTGAGTTTACGAGAACAATAAGGTTGTAGAAGAAGAAGATGCTGGATTTTGGTCACTAAATGTTCATTTTCTTTACTATTAAAATAATATTAATTCAGATTGTCAGCGCTTCAAACATTTTAAGGGCGAGGGTGAAGTCACACCACTGATTTCTGCAATTTTTTTTGTTTCTTATACGGAACTTTGCGGAACCCCTTCACCTGAAACAGCTAGTTCCACCTTTAATCCTTTTAATGTCCTCATCGAGAAAATAAAAAGAAAGGAACATTTATTTCTTTGGGGGTATTTTTTCATTTGATATCTTAGACACTCTAAACTTACTGTAAAATGATAAATCATTTGGCCAAGAAGGATTTTAAGGAGAAAAGAAATCAGACTTATAAAATAATTTAATGAAGAAATCTTGTACGTCGTAAAAAATCATTAACTTTTTTCCTATTTTTTTCCTTTGGTTTGTTCATTTTGTTCATTTTCAGCCAATCAGAGGTGGAATTATTCTTCTGGTTGGAAACATTGTCTTCCTGTGGGGCCAAGTGGCGCCTGAGCTTCAACTCAAAGACTGATGACCTGACATTCTAACATCTATCATCTCCAGAATTCTTTTTGGGAAAAGCTGTGTTTTTGGTTTGGGTCAGATATATCAGAACCTCCGTCTTCCAGACACTTCTACTCTTGAGTCACCAGTCCATGAAATATTCTCTCTCTAATCTGAGGGTCATCAAGGTGTGTGGAACAGAATTTAGACGAGGTTCTTTTGGGTTAGCAGTGGCTTTTACCTTTGCACTCCCATGGAAGTCGTGAATTCCGACCTTTGGTGAGGCGAGAGAGGTCGGAACTTTGTTAGATGTTTTCCTCAGATCTTCTATAACCTCTTGAATAAACCTTCTCTTTGCTCTCAGAGGAATGTCTGAGGAAATCTTCTCCATTTGTAGGTAATGAGACTAAACTGTGGCTCTGAGGAGTCCCAGAGCCTTTAGGAATAACCATTTAATCTCTCTCCCAGATGGATTGTTTTGTACAATATCTTTTGATTTAGGGCATAATGTGCTACTGGTGAGGAGACGTATTCACCTGAAGGACACTGGGCATAGGCGGCAGCAATCCCGTACAGCTTGGTCCGTTTCTGAGGCTGGAAGTGGTCCGACTCCTTGCCAGTGTGGCGGTCCACAGCGACCACTGCATCCCTGTAAACCCAGTCAGAAGTGAGCAAACCAGAACTTTCCACTGTTGAGAACTGTAAGCATTCTGCCTTCCTGTATTTTGTATAAAGTCCGTCAAGAATGAGTAAGAGGGTTTTTTTTGACATGCTGCGCCTCCCCCCATCAGCACCTCTCAACCTTCTCCTGCAAAGCCCTGGCAAGATCAGAGAGAGGCCCTGGGTTAGGTCACTCACAGACGCCGAGGCTGAGAAATTGCAAGCAGCTGCCACTTTTTAAAATGCTTCCTCGACCCACAGAGACACTCACACGTTTACACAAATAGACGCCCCAACCCCCAACATTTAGCAGGAGTTAAATGCAGAATCAAAGCGGAGGGAAGAAAACACCAGTCTTCAGAGTGCTAGTGTCCAAGTGGAGAAACATCAAGGGCCCATGTTTGACGTGTGGGTAGATTTATGACCTCCGACCTCCTCCAAAGTACCTCCATCCTGACCGATCTGTGTTCTGACATGGTCCGGTGGACCGAAGATAAAGCCTTCATTATGACATGCATGCTTTGGATTCCTCATTATTTGTGGTATGTTATCTATCTGTCTGTCTGTCTGTCTGTCTGTCTGGCATCCATCCGTCAGTCTGTCTGACATCCATCAGTCTGTCTGACATCCATCTGTCTATCCATCTGTTTGTCTGCCTGTCTGACATCCATCTGTCTGTCTGTCTGATATCCATCCGTCAGTCTGACATCCATCCGTCTGTCTCTCTGGTATCCATCAAACTGTCTGTCTGACATTCATCGGTCTATCCATCTGTCCGTCTGTCTGTCTGACACCCATCTGTCTGCCTGTCTGACATCCATCCGTCTGTCTGACATCCATCCGTCTGTCTCTCTGGTATCCATCAAACTGTCTGTCTGACATTCATCGGTCTATCCATCTGTCTGTCTGTCTGTCTGACATCCATCCGTCTGTCTGTCTGATATCCATCCGTCAGTCTGACATCCATCCATCAGTCTCTCTGGTGTCCATGAAACTGTCTGTCTGACATTCATCGGTCTATCCATCTGTCCGTCTGTCTGTCTGACACCCATCTGTCTGTCTGTCTGATATCCATCCGTCTGTCTGACATGCATCCGTCTGTCTATCTGTCTGATATCCATCCGTCTGTCTGTCTGATATCCATCCGTCTGTCTGACATGCATCCGTCTGTCTGTCTGATATCCATCCGTCTGTCTGACATGCATCCGTCTGTCTATCTATCTGATATCCATCCGTCTGTCTGTCTGATATCCATCCGTCTGTCTGACATGCATCCGTCTGTCTATCTGTCTGATATCCATCCGTCTGTCTGTCTGATATCCATCCGTCTGTCTGACATGCATCCGTCTGTCTGTCTGTCTGTCAGCCTCAGGCTCTTCTTCAGCAGAGGAGTGGAGGACGTGTTACAAACTGACGCACAGACGTTCACAGCAGAACCAGAACTCATAATAAAACCAACAGTCAGACCTTCGCCAGTCGGTGTAGTAGATGTTCTTCCCAAAGGACGTGACTCCGAACGGGTACTGAATCTCATCCATCACCGTCACGCGGTCACCTCTGGCAGGATGCATGCATTCCAATTTACGAGTGCCTGCAGGCGAGAAGTTAGACTCATTACTGATGACGGGGCAGACAGGTGAGTCGTCTGTCTGACATCCACGGTACCTGCGTCCGCCCAACAGAGCAGAGCGCTCTGGGCGTCGTAAGTCAGCCCGTTTGGCAGGCCCAGACTGTCTTTCACCAGCACCCTCCTGTTGGACCCATCCATGTAAGAGGTCTCGATCTTGGGGGCGTCGCGGTTCCAGTCGGCCCAGTACAGATTACTGTTGAGAGGGGAGATGTGGAGTCAGTTCAGTTCCGTCAAACCGGATAGATTTATCATTTATCATTCATTTATGATTATCTGATATGACTAAAAACATAAATATGATTCTTCTGCCTAATACAGTCTGCTTTTTAAATGAATATCAAAGATCGCCCATTGTTGGTTTATTAGCCTTAATTCTATCCAGGTTGTAAATTCACAGACATTTTAAGGGTCGGGTTTAACTTTATAGACATGCTGCGTTCACAGACACGTCGTAAATACAAGCTCCGAGCTGGATAAAATGTATTTAAGTGCATGGAAGGGCTACAGTTATATACTGTTTTTAATTTTACGATATTTTACTGTTGCCATCTGCCGTTTTTTTTTTTTTTTTACAGTTTAGGTTAAAAAAGTCGAAAAACTTTAAATTTACTGTACAGTTATATAATTAACTGTATAACTGCAAACAGGTTGACTTAATATCTGTTTTTGAAATAGTAATTTACTGTGATGTCTTGTTTATGATGACAGCATTTTTTTACAGCAAAAGTCTGGCAACCACTGATGCCGGTATTTAACCGTAATTGCTGTAATTGCTAGTAGCTCGCATATGGATGTGAAAAACGTCTTAAACTTCATTTAAGTTGTACATCCTTCATTATAAGCATTCTGCGTTTTGGAGTCCATACAGAAATGCCAAAAATGTTCTTGAGGTAAAATACAGTGAAATATGTGAAGCTCAATCTAGTGTGGTGACGGCGGATAATGCGGCAAAACCCAAACGCCAGGGGAATTCCGTTGCATTCTTGAAAATCTGATGAGTTTTTGCTACTTTAAGGCTATTATAAAAAAAAAAAAGTTGTGAATAATTTTGGGGAATTTTTAAGAATTTTCAATATATGTCTGATTACGAGAACCCTAACCCACTAAACGGAATTATATAACTTGAAAGGGTCACCGATGACAATGTGTCAATTTATGGTACATTTATAATATCAAGGATATTAATATATTTAATGCCCAAATAAGTAAATGATGAGAAAAATAAATCCATCTTTATTTTTCTCGGTGAGGACATTACCGGGTTTTAAATAAACAGTCGATCAAAGCTTAAGTTTTTTTGTGAAGGACCACGCACCCGTTGGGAGGATCGACGATAATCGCACGGGGGTTGACGAGATCGGTGTCTACAATGACGCGACGCTGGGACCCGTCCAGAGACGCCACCTCGATGTGATCCTTCACAGAGTCCGTCCAGAACACCGTTCGTCCCAGGTGGTCGATGGCGATACCCTCTGGGCTGCCCAAATCTGTTGACAGAGAGTTCCAGCGTGTTTATCAACGGAAACAGTCACAACTATCTGAAAATGAAGTAGAACCCGGAGAGAGGGGGGGCATAAAAGTGAGCTGACCCGATGTGATGACAGCGGTGGGCTCGCCTCCCTGGATGCTGGCCTTGCCGATTGAAGGAGACGTGATGTCAGTCCAGTAGACCATTTTCTCCACGCAGTCATAGGCCACTCCAATGACTACCTTCTCCTGCAGCGGGGGTCAACAAGCAGCAATCTTTGAGGGACTCTTTGTTTAAACAAGCAGTCAGAGACAAAAACACGCAGCAGATGTTGGTTGGGTTTTTTTTACATTAAAGTCTAGACATACGTCCAAACAAACAGCCACACACTCTGAGCGAGACTCAGACAGACTCCAGAGCAGCTGCTTTGGAAATCAGCGTCACTTAGAAAAAAGCCGCTTATTGTAGCTGGAAAAGATGTCGGACTGATGTTAGCAATCAGTGCGAATGCCACCATGTGTCTTCAATAGAGCGCAGGTGAACGGAGCAGATGGGGGATTGTAGAGCTGGAAGTTTTATTTGACGGCTGAGGAGGAACTTGTGCAAGAGTGGATCTTTTTGCGGGATACGATGGTGGTTTATCGGTATTATCACATTTTTAATTACATTTCTTCTTTGTGATTATCTGCTGTGTCCGGGTTCAATGATGTAAGCACTTGTCGTTGTTTTCTCCTTCGTCTCCCCGGTGATTTTGTATTTTTATTAAGGTGGTTATGTTTTCACTTCTGTGCATTTGTTTGTTTGTGAGCAAGATTACAGAAAAACGACATGACCGATTTACATGGAATTTTACCCAGATGTAGATTTTGTCAGATCCTAGAGTTGATTAACTTTTTGTGACGTTACGTGTTTCGCATCACTTAAAATAAAGTTAAATAAAATATTAATGCGTTTGAAGTTGCGACATCACAACAAGCCTTTGTCCCACTGATCGTCATCCGATCGGCAAAAACGCTTTTCTTTTCTGATTCCATTTATGTTTCTTATGTTTCCTTGGGGGTCGAAAATTAAGGCTAAGTTTCAAGATTTCCTTTGATATTCCTTTAGGGGTGGAGCTAGGTGCTCATAGGGCTGAATAGAGACGCTGAAGTGGAAACCTACAGAAGTATTTGAGAGATGCTCAGAGAGTTTGTTGGAGTTGTCGGTAGATTTAGAGGCTGGCAATAACTCAGACATTAACGGAGGAATCTACATGAATTTATCTCCAGAGTGACTTTTCTTCTTAATCATTCAATTTTCCTGGGCAGACTAGAGAGACTGTCTCTCTTTCTGCGCCATTACAAAATGAATTGTGTTTGTTTGTTTGTAGTTGTTCGACTATAAGTGTTCTAAAAAAGCTACAAAAACAAAGTTTCAACCAAGAAAGCCCAATTAAGATCTCCCAGAAGTCAGGATGAGAGAGATATTAATATAAATGATGAATTTCCTGGCAGGTTTTTCATACAAACCACACGAGAGGCTTACAGGAAGATGGAGGAGCGCTTTAGCGTCGTCTTTTTTCATATCGTAACCTTCCAGCGGGACGTGGTCGATCCTGCCGCTCTGGGCAATCAGCAGGTGGGATCCTGGAGGCAAGGGGTTGACATCGGGGCGAGGGGTGGGCCCGACAGGTGGCGTCACGCCACCGTGGTCGATACCTGTCAGTGAACAATTAAAATTAGGAGCGTTACAAAAAATTTCTTGGAAATCTAAGAAAATAACACATATTTTTTTCTTCTTCAACAAATAAGAAAACAAATATCTTTAACCACACTTCCTTTATTTTTTTGTTTTACATTTTTCTTTTAAATCTGAGTTGTCGGTTTCATATTTACATCCCCGAAAAGTCGAGGATATTATGGAATCGTCATCGCCGCATCCGCCGCAGATCCTTCGTGTTAGCGCGATAACTCAAAAAACGATTTCTTTGATCATTTTCTAATTTACTAGCCACATAGACCTTAATGTGAGGAAGAACTGCATCGATTTTGGTAAAGGTTGGTCGTATATTTCTGACACTAGGGGGGGATCTTTATATCTCCAAGAGTTTTTGGGCCCTAATTTCTTGATCATTGATCCGATGTAGTCCAAATTTGGTGCATATGAATCAACTCTAGGAGCTCTATCTCTGTTTATATTTAGTTTTAATCTAATAGTTCATACTCTACTACGTTTGGGGTTCAATCAGGGGGATTGTTTGTACAGCGAAGGGGACTTTTCTGGGACGACACCATAAATCTAGTTTAAAACTTCCTGTTTGTTTTCACCAAAAAGTTTACAGTCCAAAACTATTAGACTTGAAATATATTTTTTTTAGTTTTACACCACAAAAATTGGAATCTTCAACTCATTTTTCCAATAAAAACACAGCAGACGCGTCTTCAGACCTCCTATTGGCCGTGAATAATTGGTGGGTTAACACACACTGTGCTGTCTTGTTCTTCGCTGTTGAACATGTGATCCACTCACACATTGGTCTGCTGCCAGGCCCAGAGCGAGTCCCGGGGATCTCCTGCCCATGCCTGTCCACACACCAGCAGTGTCCCGTGCTGCCGTGGCACTGCAAGGGCTCGTACGCTCCGTTCTGGTCACATCTGGGGATGAACTGTCCGACGGGAGGTCGGGGGCCTCTGGGGCCAAACTCTGTGACTCCCAGCAGGCTGTCTCTGTGGGTCTCACACTGGGTTTTAGTCTTTTCTGGAGAGGAAGAACAAAGACAAGAACGTTGCAGAAATGGAATAACGGATCGATCGATATGCTGGTATCGACGTTTTACTGCTTTTCCAACGTTTCATTGTTTGTAATTGTTTTATGATCTTAGAATATCATTTATAACCAGAGCGTCATTTATGGCTAATATTTTGTGCTTTTTTTCCCTTATTATTATTTTTTTTTAATTGTCTCATGATTTTCCAGGGCACCATTGAAACTGAGAGGGAAGTATGAAACTCAATGGATTCCCCTGTTCTCAATAAAGGTTAATAATAATGATAATAATAAAAAAGTCACAAATTTAAATTGTATTCTTGGCTCATTTCCGTCTCTTTTTGTCTTTAACTCTGAAAAAAAAGAAAAAAAAGAAGCCTCCCCCATCCCCTTGTGAGACATGACAAGTTCCTTTTGCTGTCCAGTCAGAAATGAAAAGCAGATTCCAGCTGACCCAAATAAACTCCAGATAGTTTTTCTACTGCTGAGTCTGCGACTAAATCAAAGGAAAGTGATCAAAGCTGTCTAAACTCCCAGAATCCGATCCAAAAATAAAACTCGCGGACCGAATGTTGCTGGACTGGATACTGACTTAGTAAGATGTCGGATTTGGCTTTCCAGAACCATTACCTGGAGTGCAGTGGACGCCGTCGCCGTAGAAACCTGACCTGCACTGGCAGGTAAAGGATCCCTGGGTGTTGTAGCACACAGCGTCCTGATGACACCTGCCTGGCTGGCACTCGTCTATGTCTGCAAGCAGAAAAGAGGAGTTGGAGTCAGGACAGAGAAGAACCCACCGAGTGCAGCAGCTGAAATCATTTCTGCACGTCCAATTTGTCCCGTCCTTATATGGTCAGAGATCTAAACTGTGATCTGGGTCAGCCTGTGCCCCAGAACTGTTCTCAGAGTACAGAACCTAAAGCAAAAGCATGGAAAGAATGAGCATAACTGAATACCAGCCAAAACCAAAACACACACACACACACACACAAACACACACATGCACATACAAACACACATACACACACACATATACACAGACACACATACACACACATGCACATACAAACGCACACAAACACACATACACACACACACATACACAGACACACAAACACACACACAGACACACACACAAACACACACACGCACTCACACACATACAAACACACATACAAACGCACACAAACACACATACACACACACACATACACACATACAAACGCACACAAACACACATACACGCACACAAACACACATACACACATACAAACGCACACAAACACACATACACACACACACACACACACATATAGACACACACATACAAACGCACACAAACACACATACACACACACATACACACACACACATACACAGACACACAAACACACACATGCACATACAAACGCACACAAACACACATTCGCACAAACATACACACATACACAAACACACACACATACAAACGCACGCAAACACACATACACACACACACATACACAGACACACAAACACACACATGCACATACAAACGCACACAAACACACATTCACACAAACATACACACATACACAAACACACACACACAAACGCACACACACACATACACAGACACACGCACTCACACACATACAAACACACACACAAACGCACACAAACACACATACACACACACAAACGCACACAAACACAAATACACAAACACACGTACACACACACATACACACACACATATACACACACATACAAATGCACAAAAACACACATACACACACATACAAAGACACACACACAAACACACACATGCACTCACACACATACAAACACACACATGCCCTTACACACATACACACACATACATACACTTACATACGCACACATACACACACATATGCATACCCTTACATACACACATACATACATTCACACATATACACACACATACATACACTTACATACGCACACATACACACACATATACATACCCTTACATACACACACACATATACAAAAAAATAGATACACACACATACATACATGCACATTGACACACACACTCACTCACATACATACACACACCCACACACGTACACACTCAAACACATTGATACATACACACACACACACACACACACACACACATTGATACACACAAACACACAAATACATTGATACACACGCACATACAAACCCACAAACACATTGATACACACACACACACACACACACACACACACACACACACACACACATTTAATGCCCATCTGCTTTCCATGTTTCCCTGTTCATTATGTAAGGGCGCTCAGCACCTCCAGTCCGGAGCAGATGGTTTAACGATCAGGGCCAGAAGGTCCTGTAATGGATCTGAAATCTGGGTTGTGTTCAAGGACAATCCGGTCGATTGTTCACTTAGTGGACGACAAACTTTTCAACAGCACACCGCGTTGCTTTGCACTGAACAGACATTATTCATTACTCTCTGTAAACATTTGTCCGACTTAAACATCATGTGACACAGATATTTGAAAAGGCCCAAAACTCTCACAGCGCCGACGCTCGACACGTGACTTAGTTTTGAACATTTGAACCCACATTCATTTCCCAGAACGTGAATATTTCTGTAAAATCCTACAATCACAAAATCTTCAACGGCGTCATATTTCAAAGGCTTTTAGTGTTTAATTTTAATAAATAAATAGCTTGAATGTTTGTATGTGAATAATTCAAAAATATTGGTATGTCTCTTACCATTAATAAACTGAGAAAATCAAATAATATATTAGTTCTATTGAAAGTTGGATTCCAGTCACAAACACGCTCTTTTTAAAAGCTACAGCATGGAAACAGAAGGGGGCAAAAATAATTTAAAAAAAATTAAAAAGAATTTGGATTTCTGCTATCAATCTATAACAGACATAATAACATAAATACATTATAAAAAAATTGATATGATTAAGTATATTATCATCGTATAAACTGATTATAACTATTATATTCTATATTTTTTCCAGCCCTCGAAAAAATGAATAGATCAGCCTTAACACTTAAATAAAGCAGTTCAAATGTCAGCAGTAGGAAGAATGAATTATTCGAGAATAAATATGGTCACATGACCTCCTCAGTCTATTTTAATAACATGCAGTAAAGGCAGAGCAGTCTGGATATATCTCAGAGATATGTGGGTGTGGTCGGGGAAATGTGGGTGTGGTCAGAGCTGTGTGGGTGTGGTCAGATATATGTGGGTGTGGTCAGAGCTGTGTGGGTGTGGTCAGAGGTATAGGTTGAAAAGAAGTTGAACCGCTGATATCTCAAATATTAGTGTAAAAACAAACCTATAATAAACACAACAAACAAATAAACCACATTTGAAAACATGAGTATGAATAATAAGCTGTATAGAAACATAAAGAAACATTAATTATATCCTTATTATCATTTGTTATCATATCTGACGAGGGCTGCGGTTTTAATCGCTTCCTTGCCACATTTTTCGGTCTCCACACACTGATTGAGAGTTTCTTCCTGAGTTCATACTTCATCTCAAGCAGATGGTGTGAGCCGCTACCGCGTACCTTGACAGACCCGGCCGTCTCCGATGAAGCCCGGCAGACAGGAGCAGATGAAGGAGGAGCCGCCGGTGTAGCTGCACTGAGCGCGCTCAGGAATGTCACAGGTGTGGGTTCCCTCCTCGCAGGCATCCACCGGACGACTCACCTCTGAAGACACAAGCAGTCCTTCGGTTACGATAAAAACACAACAACTGTTTTCAGGCGGAACCGTAATCGATTTTTAATGCATCTTTGAGAAATTGTTAAAAAAAAAAGTCGGGAATTATGTTTATTCACTTTGTGCCAAATAGTCTGTTTTCATTAGTTATTTTTCGTGTTTTATTTTGCTTTTGTTTTCGTGGTGTCAGTTTGCGTTTCACTGAGACTTCTGGTGGTTGGGGGGCTTCATTCAAACGTCTGACTCCTACTGTGTCTCCTCCTTGAAACTTTAAAAGTTCCCACCTGTTCCTGGTCCTCACCTGTTCCCCGTTGTCCTCATTATTATGTGTCCTTCTCTCCAGTTCATTGAAGACGTTTCCACGTCATACATTTTATATCTTTGGGACATTTATTGATATAATATCGTAGACACTCGCTAAATTTACCGTACTATGCTAAACTACTCCACTTTAGGAGCCCAACTTAAATCAAGAACAATTACCAATCCATCCCAGATTGAATAGAATGGTTCTGGTTGCATGTCTGTGTCCCTTCCCCCTTTTTTTTCACTCACTCTTTCACGCCCCCTTTCTCACACTGCCACTGCAACTTCCTCACCCTCTCTCGCCCATTTCTCCCTCCCTCTCTACTTCTCTTCCGACCCAGCCGGTCACGGCAGTAGACCGTCCATCCTGAGTCTTTGTTCTGCTCGAGGTTTCTGCCTGTTAAAAGGCAGTTTTTTGTCGGCATCTTCTCACTAACGGAGGATTTTCCTGCTGGTAATAAGTCACATCAACCCCGCCTACATACACACTCACACACGCACACACTACATGTTAGCTCGTCTATGTTAGCTCGTCTATGTTAGCTCGTCTATGTTAGCTCGTCTATGTTAGCTCGTGCTTTGAAATGGTTCTAGTCCTTCCAAACATCTTCTGTGTTTATCTTTGTTTCCCGCACTCATCCACAAAAAGACAATCACACATCAATCAATCCCTCCCAGAAGCAGCAGAGTTCATCTTGGAGGACTTCTACTTATGATTTACGGTCAAGTTGAGGTGATAACGACAAAACTGCAAAGTCATGCAGAATGCACTCGGATCGGTTGAATTTAAATGAATTGTTCCGATCATGGAATGGCGACTTTCCGATACTAAACAACATTTAAATGCTTGTGTTGGAATATTTTCATCCCCATCGGCAGCCGAGGTTTCTGAAACATGCCCAGTCAGCACTTACCATTGCAGGTCTTCCCATCACTTCCGAACTGATATCCATCTTCGCATTCACAGCGGAAGGTCCCCGGCTGGTTGTTGCAGATAGCATGAGAACCGCAGATCTGCCGGTTCTCCCTGCACTCGTCGGTGTCTGATAAAGAGAATTATTACATGCTAATAACTCATAGACTGACATCAAGTTGACCTCTGAAGTCCAAAAGGAGATCAGAGGAGAGGGCCTGATTAAATTTGCTAATTACAAATGCTTCAAGATAGCATCTGTCTGAAATACTTCCTTCCTGTCTCGAGTCTATGTGATCTTCCTGTCCAGAATGCGGGAGACTGTTGGATGTATAGAGACCGGGCTGAGGACCTCGTTTGTCGTGCTGACGTTGACTTACTAGGGGAAATTCTGTGTACCATGTGAGACTCTCTCTTCTATGAGATTCTGCAAGATAGCCCAGTTCCGCAGGCAGGAAGAGACCGAGTCTAGCTTCATCAAATGACGTCTCCAAATAGAAAGATAGAAACTGTTTGGATAAGTATTCAGAAGCGATAATAATCAAGACTCTCAAAACCCATATGACATCTAGGACAACAAGGGTATATCCACGAAAAGTCCCCAATCCCCTGCTTTGAACATGCAATTACCCTGATTGGACTAATTCAATTAAATGTGAAGATTCGCCCATAGTATTTCTAGTAAAAAAAATGTCCCAGAAGTGAGTAAAATATGGACTATTTGATCAAAATATGGGTAAAATATGTTATAAAAAAGATAGTTCCCCTCAAGTTGGTTCGTTTGCACCACAATGGGACTAAATCGGACCAACGGTTGAGAAATAATAGCCAAAAAAGTTTTGTGATGAAGCTCCCCCTAGTGTTCGAAATATACAACTGACCTTTCCCGAAATCATTCCAGTTCTTTCTCGCACTAAAGTCTACGTATTTAGAAAAATGGAAAATGACCAATGTCTTCATTTTTACGTGATCGTCTGAACACAAAGGATCTGTAGCGGCAGAGACGACTATTCCTTAACATCGGCGACTTTTCGCGGTTTTAAATATTCATATCTTACTCACCATAACATAAGCGGCCATCGCCGCCGAAGCCGGAGGCGCACACACAGGTGAACTGAGTTCCCTGATTGGGTCGGCACACGGCGTTGGTGTCACAACCGTGTCTCCCAGTGAAGCAGGGGTTCTCCTCCGGCTGCCCACCTGAGAATGAACAAATAAACTTTCAGTAAAACTGTGCAAAGTCAGGATGTTACACGCTGCACTACAGGAAGGAAGTGAGTCCAGACCAAAACAGGAAGACAAGAATAAATCTCCATGACCTCACCATTGACATCCCCAATCTTGTTGCTCATGGCGAACCGGATGAGCTCATTATTAGCATCATACATGACAAACACCTGGTCCACACTCAGCATCTGAGTAGGTTTCATCTCTCTCAGAGTCTCGCTATGCTGGCAGCTCTGGAAGGTGATGGTCTGACGCCACTGGTAGGTCCTGGTTTCGCTGGAGCCATCAGCCAAATTTACAACATAGTCCCGAAGGGAGGATGAGGTGATTACTGCAAAAAGTGACACGGCATTGAGTTATGAAACGCAAAGGCAGGAAAAAAAAAAAAAAATCTTTTTTTATTACCCCTTTTATTTCCAGCGCAATTTATAGATTGAGCCAATTTTGAGTCACTATTTCTTATTGAAAAATGTGATTGAACCTGTTTATAATCCGACCCAGTGGCAGCATATGTATGCTAAAGAGTAAGGGGCCGATGATGGAGCCCTGGGGGACGCCGCAGATGAAACGGGCCACTGAGGTGGAGGCATTAAACATGGCTATTGAGAAAGTATTATTTGATAAGAAGGATTGTTTTGGCATATTAAGCATGTGAAGACTTACGTAACAGAATTATGTAACTTGATTCAACCAAAAACCGTCTAATGAGGGTCAAATCGTTCTCTAAAAAAACCATATTTTACCAAACGGTTGAGCTAATCTAACTAAAATCACTTTTTTTCTCTCCGTGAAATGCAAAATTTCAAGTGTTTTAATCTGATGTATTTTTACTGTTTAAAAACAAGTCGAAAAAAACAATGTGTCAATTTAAGGTACATTTATAGTATCTAAGATATTCATTCAATAAATGCCCAAAATAAAGTAAAACATGTATTTCTTATTGAAAAATGTGACTTCATTTTTTTATATACGACCCACTGTCTGCATGCATATGCTAAAGAGTAAGGGGCCGAGGATAGAGCCCTGAGGGACATGACTAAACGCTGGACTCTACCAAATGATTTGCCATTTTATAGGAAATAAAGTAAAATATGCACAAAAATATTTTATCGCTAGCTTTTTTTTTTTAACTTGGCGAGGACATCAAAAGGTTTTGATAAAGGCTAAGTCTAAGAAACAGGAGACAAACGGCGGTGAGATTGTCTTACAGTTGTTGCTGTACTGATAGATCTCAGAGTAGGGCCCGATCTGCACAGTGGAACCGCGGGGCACCTCGGGGACCCGGCCTTCTAGGGTGGTGCTGACCACCAAGTGGTCGTGCTCATCTATGCCTTTGAACTCCTGCCTGATGGTCAGCTTCTCATTCCCTGGCAGGAAGGTCACCTCGGCCTGTCGTGTGAACTCCCCCCCTGCAGAGAGAAGACAGAGAAGACGGAGGTCCGCTTAAGACCCTGGCCCCGGATGAACTTTGGCTTTCTGCCTCCTGACTCACTTGAGTTAATGCGTCGGGAATTCAGCTGGACTGGAGTGAGTAACATCCCAGCTGTGAGGGAGTAAACATTCCTCCACGCAGATGTACGGCGTTGTGAAAAAGTATTAGATCACTGATGGTTGTTTCTATTTTGTGTCGCATTATCGAGCAAAAATGTAACGTAAAACAAAGACAACCTGATTAAAACATAAAACACACGTTTTGATAGATCATTTGGAATACGGCGAAGCCATCGCCCGCGGTGTCCGCCGCACATCCCTCGATGTTAACCCGATAACTCTAAAAAACTATTTCATCGATCATTTTCAAGTTTTATACCCATACAGACTTTGTGCGAGGATGAACTGGAGTGATTTTGTCACTTTTATCTTCATCTCCAAAAGTTTTCGTCCATAATTTCTCAACTTTCGGTGCGATTCTGTCCGAACTTTGTGCATTTGATTCGCATCGCGGAGATATATTTTACTCTAGTAGTTCATATTTTACCCACCAGGGAGAGCTTTTCATGAAGAACATTGTTTTTTGTCCATAACTCAAAAACTGTTTCATAAATCTTTTTCAAATTCTCTACCTACATAGGCTTTAGCTTGAGGAAGAACAGGATTGATTTTGGGTCATAATTTCTCAACTATTGACCTGATTTTGTCCAAATTTCATTATAAATAACATATTTTCAATATTTTCTTTCTATAAAATTACTGTGGACATGACCTCACATTTCATTTGAGGAGTTCAATCAGGGGATTTGCTTGTACAATGCAGAGGATTGGGGACTTTCTCGGGGATTTACCTTCGCCGTCGGGGACGACAGCATAGTTCTAGACTTCCCAAAGAAGCACTTCAGAAAGTAATGTTTATCGGTCACCTTCCTTATTATAGCCCTGAAAAGTCGGGGATATTATGGAATCGTCCGATGCAGATCCTTCGTGTTAACGCGATAACTCAAAAACTACTTCATGGATCATTTTAAACCTTTACACCCACGTAAACCTTAGTGCGAGGAAGAACTGGGTTGGTTTTGGGAAAGGCGGGTTGTATATTTCCAACACCAGTGAGAGATTTATCTCCAAAAGTTTGCGGGTTGTAATTTCTCAACAGTTGGTCCAATTTAGTCTAAATCTGGTGCATTTTTTTATTAACCAAAAATACTGTGGAAACAATTTTACATTTCATTTAAGGGGTTCGATCAGGGGGATTGCTTGTACAACGCAGAGGATAGGGGACTTTTGGGGGACAACAGCGTAGGCCTACTTTCTTAACAAATTTCTGGACTATTGGACTATTTAAGCGTTTTTCACAGCTTCCTGACGATTCGCTTTTGTAACCCAGTGAAGGACGAAACAACCACACGAGAAGCCGCTGAGTGTTTTATGATCAGCTGATGTTCATGGAGTTAAGAAAGGTTTCCCTCACCGATGATACTGAAGCCGTTATTGAAGCCGGGCTGCTCCAGAGCAAACGCCCACCCAATAACACCACCCAGGGCGGACAGGGGCTGCATCGAGGGCCCGAGGGTGTAAGGGATGTCGCTGATGGCCACGTAGGAACGGCCGTCGTTCACCACTACGTATGAGTGTAGGTCGTTGCTCGCGAACACCAACGGGGTGGGAGAGTTTCCCACATACACCTTTCCGTGCATTTTACCGTTCATCCTCTGCGGCTTTCCTGCAAAACAAACCACAAAATCAGAGTCGGTCAGTGACGAGAGGCAAATACCAGAACAAAAAACAAACAAACAGGAGAAACACTTAGAGAATTTGGTAAAAACTGGACTTTCTCTAAGATCTGCAATTAACAGGGACAATTTAAATAGCTGTATTTCTTCATTGTTATGCACCTGTGAAGCTTCATCAATGTGGAAGGCCAGTATTTCATGCATATATATATATATATATATATTTTTTTTTAAATCTGCTTTTACCTTTGGAAATTTGATCCATATGTAAAGTGCATTCTAAATCAAATGTATTATTATTGTTATTATTATTATATTTTGGTTATAAATCGCTGCAGCCACCTTCATTAAAGCCTGCTCCATTTTTGAAAGGAAGGAAATGAGTTACTAATAAACCGGCAACGGCGCAGAGGGAGAACACTGACATTGCAGCAATTCTTGGCTCAGAGAGTAAAAGCAGAATGGATGGAATGGTATGAACGGTATGTCATGGTCTAGAAAAAAAAAAAAAATTCATAATGTTAGTCCGGCTTTCATAGAATGGGACAGGAAACTGTCTGAGATTGATCTGAGGACATGTTTTTCATACATTTTAGCCCCACGCTTTTCTCTCTATTTCACGCAAGCAGTAAAAATAACAACAGGCTTTTCCCAAAATTAAAGGCGACCACTTGAAGCAGATGTGTAACATTACCCTCCGCCACACACTGTACGCCGTTTCCATAGAAGCCGGGTCTGCAGTGGCAGCAGTATCCGCCGGAGTGATCCCTGCAGTCGGCAAACTGGGAGCATTGGTTTCTATTGTTTGCACATGTCCCGAGGTTGTATGAGAACACTGAAAACATGCAGAAGCACAATAAGCATTTATTAATAGTTAGCCAGTGTTTTTTGGTGTAATGTTAAAACTTTGAATAAAAAAAAAAGGAAAAGAAAAAGACAATTGTATTCTTAAACCCTTTAATGTCCTCATGAAGAAAAAACAAATATGGAAAAAATGATTTGTTTGCATATCTTCTGTCCCCCAGGACTCCACCCCTGCCCTCTTACTTTTTGAAGCATATAAATGCTGCCACTGGGTCGTACCATAAACAGGTGCAGTCGCATTTTCTAATAAGAAATAGAAACTCAACCAAACAGCTGAGCAGGACATTAAAGGGTTTCAAGCACTAGCGAAAGAATTGGATCTTATTCTGGTCCTACTTCTCTCTGCTCTGTACTCACAGTCTACATTTATATCGGTATCGTCCACCACGAACACTTCCGAGTCCTGAGGCGGATTTGGCTGGTACTGAACCGGATAGACCTGGATCTGCTCCCCGTCTGACTCATAGGGAGGGTACTCCACTTGCTGTCCGTTAGTATAGACAGGTGGTCCCCCATCAGGAACATTCTCATGGCCATCGTGGGTCTCCAATGGTGTGGCCTCAGCCTCAGCCTCGGCCTCGGCGGGCAGATCAGTGACCTCACCTGGAGCCACGTTGGAAAAATAGGGAGAAGTTCCGATCTCGTACACCCAAACCCCCCGCTGGCCTGAGTTGGTCGCCCTAGAGGGAGAAAAAGAGACGTTTGATGACGATTCATGAGGCGTAAACCAAACAGCGGGTCAGGCCATCGGTTGACTTACTCTGCTAAAGCGCTGATGGACACCTCGTCATCAGTGGTGGTGCGGTAGTATGGTCCCTGACTGGAAAGCAGGAAACCGCGGACCATACCCTTATTAAAGCCTGCATGCATGATCACATCTCTGCCATCTATCGGGGTGGAGGTAAACTGAACGCCGTCCCTCGCATACAGTGCGATGGCATAGGAGGCGGTCTCCAGCGTTGCAATAACTAGCTGGAAGGTGTTCCTCTGTGTGATGACACGTTGCAAAGACAGTCAACGACCATTTCAACCTGCGCCATTCATCGCTTGATAATCACGGGATTCTCACCTTCTTGCTGGCGCCATCTCCTCTGCTTTGAGGCTCGTGGGTGGAGATATCCACCCAGGTGATCACCACGGCGTGGGTAGGGGCGACTTCATCGTCCTCGGGGAAAGCCCTGTTGATGTGCTCGTCTGCTCGGCGAAGAACGTCAGGGCTGGTGTCTTCGCGGAAATAAATTCTACCCACGCCGTCGCTTGTGTCCAGGTCTCCTTGCAGAGCTGCGATCATGCCAAATTTCGGAGGCATCTTGCCAAGATACGTGTTCTCACTCGTCGGCTCTGTTGTGGCAACAAAGCCATTGCTGTTGACCTGAAATGAGAAGCTCCAGTTGAGGTTACGGGGTCCGAAGCACTGCGTTTCTCTCTGTATCATAACAACAAATAAGGAACTGTTTGACAGCGGCACACCCAGCCCGACCCGCTTTGATCTTTACTCCAAACTCATTAGACTAATGACCAAAGTCAGCCACCGAATGCTAACAAACATAGAACTGAATTAGAAAAAGCTCTCAGAGAATGCCGATCTGCACAAAGGCACAACAGAACCCTAGGTTTAGGAACAACTCATGCAGGTTTCTCCATGAATGTTATTGCCCGCCTCTAAATCTACCGACAACTCCAACAAACTCTCTGAGCATCTCTCAGATTCTCTTTAGTCAGTCGACTCCCGCTCCTTCCACTTCAGCACCTCTGCTCAGCCCACTGAACCCCCAGCTCCACAACCAAGTGAAAAAGGTATAAAAGGAACTGTTGAAATTGAGCCACCAGTTCCGCCCCAAAGAAAGATCAAAGGAATCTAAGGATCAAAGGCAGCAATAGCCACATTGTGAGGTCACTACTCGAAACTGCTTATTATTTTATCTAATTTTAAATGCAGCAAAACATGTAACATCACCAAAATGTTGTCACTTCTAGGATAAGCTAAAATCTACATCTGGGTAACGTTTCATGCAAATCCGTCCAGTAGTTTTTACGTCATCTTGCACACAAACAAACAAACATACAAACAAACTCAGCAAAGAACATTTGACCTTCTTGGTTGAGGCCATGAAGAAATTCCATCTATTGTAGATTCTTCACACAAATACGGCTTAAGTTCAACACATGGAGGGCTTGTTAAAAAGAAGGAGAAAAAAAAGGAAGCTGGGCTCATGTCAAAAACACACACAAACATTCTGCTCCACTTCCTGACCAGGGGAAAACAAGAGCATGATTCCTGGCTCACGGCGCGCGGCTTCCTGTCCTAGCCCCTGACGATCAGCCCGAGGGGGCCTGAAGATTTTTCACTAATCTTCATTACAGCGACTTCCTGCCAAAAAGGAAGATAGCGCTGGGAAAATGATCCGAGATTCTGATCTGCGGCGCAGAGTGGGCTCGCAAAGGTTTAGGGGGGGGGGGACCCCCAACGTACCCGAGATTTGTGGATCATGATGATAAAAAACCTGATAGTTAAAGACATCCTTTTTTTTTTTTAAAACATCTCTGGAATGAAAAGTGTGAATTCTCCAACGGGGGCAGAGACAGTTCAGAGAACAACAGCTGCAGGAGAGAAATCCGTTAGCGGTGAGTGACGGCTCATTATTATAACAAGGATTTAAATAATTACTCCCGCCCTCAGGCTCGTGTGTTTAACCACGATGTTTTCTCTGCACATCTCCAATAATAGACGTTCTCCTTGGTGGAGTTTGGACATTTATCCGTATAATAAAGCAACTTTATTTTATTAAAGTTGTACTATATATAAATACGTCAAAGAACTCTAAACTTATAAATGAATCCACGCCTCCACATTGGACAGGATTAGATGAGACGGCTCATCTGTTGAGAACATTACTTTTAGATTTTTATTGTTTCATTACAAGAAGTGAATTAAATGCATAAACAAATGCAAAACATTTCACCTGAATAATAACTGGGGAAAAGTTTCCATTTTCAAAACTACCTACCACACCATTTCATTACGAACTCTAGAATACTGGGTCAGAATGTCTCAGGATTAAAAGCACTGAATTGTGGAACAATACAAGTCGGTGATATGTCCATATTTGTGTAAGATACAGACAATAACCAGACGTTTACAAATCCGGATACTTATTCCTGATATAACCTACAATATCCTGAAAATTAAATCCATTCAGGATATATTTTGGACCTTGAAACATATAAGTTGCGTCTATGAAGTATCCTGTTTTAGCATGTTGCAAAATGCCCTAACATATATCAGCTCATTAAATATTAACGGTTATCTTTGATAGCTTATTGTATTAGGGCTCAGTTTCAAGAGTTTATTTGATTACTTTGATGTCGCTTTAGGGGCTAAGCTTCGAGAGTTCCTTTGATTCCTTTGATGTTCCTTTGCGGGGTTGAGCTGAGGGCTCTCTTTTGAGAGTTCCTTTGATGTCCCTCTGGGGGTTCAGCTTCAAGAGTTCCTTTGATTCCTTTGATGTTCCTTTGGGGGGTTGAGCTGAGGGCTCTGTTACGAGAGTTCCTTTGATGTTCCTTTGGGGACTCAGCTTCAAGAGTTCCTTTGATTTCTTTGATGTTCCTTTGGGGATGGAGCTGGGGGCTCAGTTTCAAGAGCTCCACTGATAGTGGCGCTGGGGACACATTTCAGGAGTTCACTTGGTTCCTTTAATGTTCAGTTGGGGATGGGGCTCGGGCCTCAATGAGCTGAACAGAGACCCTGAAGTGGAAGGCACAGGAGGAAGTTAACGGAGAAATCCGCATGAAATTTCCGGGACCTACGGTACCGTTGTGCCTTGGCGGTGGTTTGCGCTTTCTGAGTGCTTCTTGGCTAGCAAGATGTGGCTAATAAAGTGGGCGGTGCACGTCCGACACAATCCTTTTTTGGATCTGAAGTACTTTTCTTTTTTTTTTTACCTCTAAACAAATCCGTGCTTCACAATCTTCAACATTAGCTTTTTATGTTCTTTACATTTCTACTATTTGGAACTGTTCCTAAGTGGTTCAAGTCTTTTATTCTGGAAAGGACGTACTTTGTGTCAACTTGTAACAGTCTGAGCAGGTGAGGGTGTCCCACAGGGCTCCATGCCGGGACCTCTCTTGTTTAATATCAATAGGCTTCTCCTTCTCCGGTACTTGAATGATCTCTTCACAGGACCCTCAAAGGGAAGTCTCAGGTACTAACACAAAAAAAAACACCTTTATCTTCCTGTCACAGAATCACTTTTAAAGTCACGACTATTACTTGTTTACAAATCCAGCCATGGACTACGTATCTGAAATCATTGTGCTATGTTAATCTCCCGGACTCCTCAGGACATCTGCGTCCGTCCTTCTGGCTGTCCCTCAAGTCATAACAAAAAACACAGAGAAGCCGCAATTGTTACCGAGCAACGCAGACCTGAAACAACCTCGCAGCTGGAGGGAGATCTCCTCTAAATCAACTACAATAAGAAAGAAAATAGAAAAAAAAAACATAGAAAAGCTGCATAAAAAAAAAGCTGCAACTAGCTAGCGTTGTAATAGTTTTTAAATGGGAATGAAAAACACCTCCTAATTTACTTACTAACCGTCAAAAGAATACTCGTTTTTACCTTCGCCTTACGCTTCTTTAACACAACTATTTAAAATCATACACTTTTAAATGAATAATCCAAACTGCCGATTAGATTATTTCAATTCTTCCGATTCAGCAGCATTACAAACATCGCGGTTCCTTCAGCGACATCATCACGTTTCAAACTGCACTAGCACATTTCAATTGAAAAACTCTTAAAATTTGTTTTAGTTTGTTAGACTGTTATTTAATGACCTTCTTATGTCGCCGAAAAGTCAGGGATATTATGGAAACGTCATCGCCGGTTCCTCCACAGATCCCTCGTGTTAGCACGATAACTCAAAAACTTTTCCATGGATCCTTTTAGAATTTTATAACCAGATAGAACTTAGCGCGAGGAAGAACTGGAGGGATTTTGAGAAAAGTCGGTTGTATATTACCAACACTAGGGGGAGCTTTACCTCCAAATGTTTTCAGGGCATAAATTCTTAACCGTTGGTCTAATTTAGTCTAAATTTGATGCGTATGAGTCTTTTATTCTTATATTGTACTCTAATACTTCATATAAAACTTCATATAAAACTAAAGAATACTATGGATACAACTATTACAAATTTAATTTGAGGAATTCAATCAGGGAGATTGCTTGTACAACGCAGGGGATTGGGGACGTTACCCTTGCTGTTGGGGACGGCAGCATCGGTCTAGTTGCAAATAAAGTTCCCTCGCCTTTTGCTGGGGTGCATCCTGTAGCTCCCCAGGACCTTCAGTGGCCTTTTAAGACAACTTCAACAAGTAATCTTTATGTGTATTGATTTATAGGTCTGGAAAAAACTCAAGTCAGACTTTAAAGGATGTTTTCTCTGTTAATTTTATATCTTAAACGCTCTAAATGTTACCATAAAATGAAATATTATTTAGTCAAGCATGGATTCAAATAATTAAAAAGAAATCTGGCTGATGAAATTTTGTATTTCATGGAAAATAGTCCATTTTCACGAGACTAGCTCAACCTTTTCGTAAAGTATTTTTACTGAGAAAAACTGCTTTACCCTGATTCAAGTTAGATTATTCCGTTTAGTAAGTCCTAACATGCATTAATATGCCAAAGAAAAGAAGAATTCCATGGTTAATGCCTCCTCCTCCGCGGCCCCTTTGAACTGCGGTGTGCCCCAGGGCTCCCCCCTCGGCCCCTTGAACTCTTTAACTTATACATGCTTCCACTTGTAAACGGGCTCAGTCACATTATTCAAAACGAAACAGAGACTCAAAACGGGCCCAACCGAACCGTTGAGCCGAACATTAATAGGTTAATCACTCTATGATCGCATATTTTCCACACAATTAAAACAGAGATGCAGCACTTTGCTTTGAAAGGGAGAATCCCCGGGGAATAAAGGGCTGTTTGTCTTGTCCAACACAAAGGTGCAGCCTTCAGATAAATGGTATTTGTTCCTGTTTATTTCAACAAACTAAAATCTCGTGATGAAATGAAAATGCAAATGAAAGGATGAATGCATTTCTCATTGCATGGTTTACACACTTTATATTACTGAGTTATGGCAGATTATGTTAAAGCCCATCTCATTGGTTTGGACTCGGAAGTTCTGGGGATGGGTTGCAAAATTCGGCTGCTCCGGTCTTTGTGTCAACAGTAAAATGAAAGTCCTCCGGGGAAGCATTCCTTCCACAGTCCATGTGATAGTTAAATCAATATCTACGAACCTGCTCCTGGTATATTTTGCAACTCCAAGGAATCGTTTAACTTTTGACTCCCCTTTCACACAAAACCATCAAGGGGTTCGCGGGAATGCGCAATTGCGCAAGACGGATGGACCGTCTACCCTGATGGATCAAACCCACGGGTGTCTAACGGCTAACGGATCGTAAGAAGTTATGAATAACTTACAAAGATGTGGTCGAAAATGCCATCATAGAAATACACGGGCTTTTTCAGATCGAGTCGTTGCGTCCGGTCATTCCCCACTTCCAGGATCTGGTCCCCCGCACTTGGACCTAAAGCAAAAAGTTCCTCCCGCGTTATGCCCTGCACCGACACCACTAATCCGAGAAATGTCACACAGACGAGCCATACTCGGCCTTGCCAAACCATAGTCGGTGCTTGAGGAGCAGCAGATCGGTCCTGCGGTTCGTCCGGATCACGTCGGTAGAGTGACGCACGCGCTCCAGTGAGGAAAGTTCAGTCAGAGTTTGGGAGACGTGGGGCGGAGTTGAGAGGAAACGGCTGCGAGAGAAACCCACCAATACTGGAAAGAAAGATTTTTTCTTTTTTCTTTTTCTCCATGCTGCTCCTGAAACAAAACTTGGTCCTGGACATCTGCTGTCATGACCCACTTTGTGAAAACAGGGGTCACAAGGGTTGGTTGAGGACATTCCCTGAAGGTCGTTTTGGTTTTAAAACTCCTGACTTGCTTGTCATTGTTTCAATATTGTCAAAACAGTAGATGGCAGAGACCTCGGTTAGATTTTATAGTGCTTCTGTGAGGCCGGGGTCACCATGTAGGGGTGTCTCTGCAGAGGGACTCTGGGAGAGTTGGACAGGGGCCAAGGGGCCACCAGAGCAAAGACATCAGAGCATGGACCAGTTCTCAGCAACAGAGCCCCATGGCCAGTTTCACTGAAACACTATGTGTAGGACAATATGACAGGGCACTGTGGCATGCTGTAATCATTTGAGGCCTCCCGCTGTGGCTCTCAGAATCAGCTCCATCTGGGATACTGAGGGGCACGCTGGGATGCAACTGGGGGCTGCACTCATGACGGAGGGTCAGTCATCCATCCGGGTCTGTGGTGCATATGATTCCTAAAAATACTGTATATGGTGACTCCTGACCTCTGCTGAGTGCTAAGAAAAGCCCACCTCAATGACAAAATATCATGAAAAACATAACAACTTACCTCCAAATTAACCTTTAATGGTCGGTTCAACTGTTTGGTTGGGTTCATTTTGAGTTTCTATTTCTTATTGAATGAAGGTGACTGAACCTTTTTTGTAATATGACCCAGCGGCAGCATGTATGTGCTAAAGAGTAAGGGGCCGAGGACGGAGCCCTGGGGGACACCGCATGTCAAAGGGGTCACTGTGTGGGAGGTTTTAACTTCGGCCATTGAGAACGTCCTCTTTGAAAAGTAGGATATTTTTTTGGCACATTAAAGCATTCGACTTACTAAACAGAATTGTGCAACGTGATAAAAGCGAAAAAAAACAACAACTACTAATGTAATTTAATCGATTTAATTATTTTCCAGGAAATACAAAAAGTTTCATCATGAAATTATTTTATTGTAACATGAAAAACATGTTTCACTAAATTATTTTGTCAGTTATGGTCAATTTAAAATGTCTTATATATTCAATTGATTCAGGGCCCAAAGTAATAAAATATACAACCAAAAAAATGTTTTTCTTGGTGAGGACATTAAAGGGTTAATGCCAGTATTTACACCAAATTTAGAGTCAAGGAATACCCTGAGAAGGACTGATAATACACACCCTCTTCTGTCATGACCCCCCCCATGTCTGTGACTGCTTATCCTGTGCAGGGGTCTGGAGCCTATCCCAGCTGACTTGGTGCCAGAGGAGGGGTACACTCTGGACAATTCGCCATTCCCCCACAGGGCCGACACATAGAGACAACCAGCCACCAGTTCACATATACTAGGATGTTTTTGGACTTTGGGATGAAGCCGGAGTATCCAGGGAGAACCCACACTGTCACGAGGAGAACACACAACCTCCACACAGAACAGCCCCGAGTCCTCGGATGGACTTGGACCCGGACCATGTCTATGATGCAACAGCGCAAACCAATGCATATATATATATATATATATATATATATATATATATATATATCTATGCTTTATTTAATTTATTTTTATAATTGTACTGAGCTGCAACATTCTTTGTGTACACCATGAATGTATTTTAAAGCTTTGCATACAGACCCAAAAAAAAACTAACTCTCAAAGTTCTTATAATCAACCTATAGAATCATGAGATAGACAAATAAAGGATTTTTCTTCTTCTAGTAAATCAATATTTTGAAACACATGATCGTTTATTTCACCCATTGGTGAAATAAACTATAATTTATTATTACGATCAAGTGTATAAAGATATTTTACCATCTTTGTACACTTCATTTTCTAAATGTCTGTTGGTTTTATACCTTCTTTATTGCGATATTTCCCTCCCCTTAAAGCCCTCCCGGCCTCTGTGCAGTTGAATGCTGCCACCTTGTGGTCATTTTTATGAAGTTCGTATTTTCTCTCCACGTTTTTCCCACAGGATTGAATGGGGATTCAGGGAACGTCTTAAATTGACAAACTAACGTACATGCATACTGTACGAACAGTTAAACAGAGGATTTATGTGGTTTTTGTTTCAAATTTCAAATGAATATATACCTTAAAATATTAATCCAAGGATGGTAAAAACGAGAGAATAATCAGAGTGAGATTTAAACAGAAAATCATGGCTACAAATGCTTTTCTCTATGTAACTGTTGTCTTCACAAACGTATAGTTATCCTAAAACCTATTTATCTGCCTCCTGATTGTTTGTGTTTTTGAGTGTATTTAGTACTGATCTGATTTATGGGTCACTTCTTCTCACAAACCCTTAGATGCTCTTTTTCACTCTGTTTCGTTTGTTTGTTTTCGGTTGTTCTTTTTATTGTCTGACCCGTCAGTGAGCAAAACCCAGTATTATGTTTTTTTTTTATTGTTTTAAAGCTTTTTTATAAAAAGCTGCCCGTATCTCTAAGCCCTCCTTTCCTGGAATGTTGGTAGGGATTGGACTGAGTCTCAGACGGGGCTCACCCTGCAGGTGCCGACAGTTCTTCTCCCAGATCCGCTTATATAAACTGATAAAATGGACTACGTGGACCTTATAGGACGTATTTCTGAAATTATCATTGACCCCCACTTTAAAAGATCTGTGTAGTTTCATCGGGCTTTCATGATACATTTTTTCCACATGTGGAAAAAATAAAAGTTTCAGAGATTCCTGCTTTCTTATGTGCAATCCAACCACATTTATACATATACCTGTACATGTATTTAAGTCTCTATTGTTCCAATGTGCTTTTAATGTGTTGTATAATTTGCTATTTGTCGCTGTCATTTTGAGCCGTTTGTATTTGTAATATTTTTAATACATTATATTGAGCCCTTATTTCCCCCTAATATCTTGCTTTTCTTTTATTTCTGCATCTGTTCATTTCTTGCTCTATAAATAATATGTATTATATTATCATTATTATCACCAATCTGCTGGTTATGTTTCCCTACAGTTTTTTTAACGGTGATGTTGACCTTGCTGTTGCTTGACTGTACCATGAGGTTAAGGAATTAATAATTGCCTTGCACATCAAAACACTCAATAAAATATAAGATAGACTTGTGCTTTTTCCTGAAATGGCTTTAGTTAACTTGTCAGAAACGTTCGTCTTTCTATTAAACTTTACATTAAGACGGCACCATCAAAATATAAACGAGAGAAAAATCTGAGCCCCTCCCCAAAATCTAGTCACTACGTAGGACATCCCGGAAGTTACTACACATATCCGGAAGTGACGTTTTGTAAATAAACTCAGAGGTACTTTATCCAGCAGTTAAAATGACAAATTTATCCAAGAGATGCGGAAAGAAATAAAGAAGACGAAGAACAGAGTAGAAAGTTCCATCTAAACTGTTCTAGGCCCCATTTTCACAGCGTCCACTGGCGATATCATCTCTGAGATTACTGAAGAGCGGCATTAAAACACGGAAGTTGTTAGCATTGCTAATAGCAGTGCGGAGCTACTATAATACATTTTAATAATAATACATTTTATTTATAACGCACTTTATATTTGGTCAAATCCTGAGGTGCTACAAGGTAAAAGCATCAATAAAAAAATATATAATAATAATATTTAAAAAAATTTTGGCTGTAAATTTTCCTTTTCAACCAATACTCATTCCTTTAACGTCATGTGACAACAATTCTTCCCAGGCATGATACAATCAACGTATTAATGACACAAAAGGCTGACATAATGTAAAATGTTTATATTGATATGATGGGTCAAATGAAGAGCCACAACTACAATCAATCATAAAGAAACTAAAAATTAACATAATAAAAAAGAGATTTCTTAATCTCTTTAATTCTCTTCTCTTTAATTAGAGATTTATAAGAGCGTATTTTCTCTGAAGAATATTTGAACCATTTCACTGCATTTCTCGTTCATAATTTGAATATGGCTCATATTCAGTCTATATTCAATTCTGAATTATTAGGCAACACCTTGAGAATCTGGCATTATTTGTTTGCTTCCAACTTAGATTAGTCTGTGTTAGAAATCAATCCTCAAGTTTTCTTTTACAGGATCCTGAGTAGATTCTATTATAATATGATGTAATTCGCATTTGTTATCAATACCCAAAAATCTTACTTTGGTTTTGATTTTGGGATGGATACTATCTCTAGGATATGCCAAAACCTAAATATAGGTAAAAATCGATGCATTTAAGGTTTAAATTGTTTTACTTCATTTTAACTTAAATGCTGCGGCACACTTAACATCACCAAAACCAAATCATCTCTAGGACATACCAACACTTACCTCTGGGTATATTTTGATACTTCATCCTGTACTTCTTCCCAAATCTTGTTCACCAACAAACAAACACAGAGGTGAAAACATAACCTCCTTGGTGGTATAAAAAGTCAAAAGTGATTCAAAACACTGCAGTACGCATGCCAGGCCAGTAGATGGCGGCAAAACACTTCACATCACAGTTTGCGGAAGAATTACATTTTGCCAGTTTAGAAAGTTATGATGACAGTAACAATTTCAAATTATTGAACATTGTTGTCGAGTAAACAAACAACGTTTGCTGGAGATACAGATAGAATGTTGCACTGCTACACGTCACCAGTCATATTTAGCGGTAGTTTGTCCTTTTTAAACTTAGACTTAGACATACTTTATTGATCCCAGAATGGAAAATTCGCTTGTAGCAGCAGCAGATTGGAATACGCACACACACACATACACAAAAGCAAGATAAAAATATAAAAAACTACAATATAAATATGACTGTAGAGTAAAAGTGGGCTCAAAGCACAGTCCGTGTGGATGTTGCATGCTCTTAAGAAGAAATTAGGTAGATTAGTGCAAAATTAGTGCAATGACGTGCAAAAAAATGATTGTGCTGGGTTGAAGGTGAATGTAGGCGGGTCATCTGTTGGAGCGGAGTGAGTTCTTGTAGAGCGTTATAGCTCTGGGCAGGAAAGATTTCCTGAACCGGTCCTTGTGACAGCGGAGCTGGATGATTCTGTTGGAGAAGGAGCTCCAGAAGATGATGGAGAGGATGCTCAGGATTATCCATGATGGATAACAGTTTGTCCAGTGTCCTCCTCAAGGGTGTTTGGTTTGCAGCCAATGACGGATGCCGGCCTTCCTTTCACAGTGAGAAAAAAAAAAAAAACTACAGCAGGCATTTTCCACTTCATTAACACAAAAGAAACTTACACAACCGAGAAAAATTGAAAGATAGTAAAAGTATCATAAAGTGGCAAAAACAAAAACAGCGTTCGGGAGCTGCTGCGATGCTGCCACCTAGCACGGCGCGTTGATAGTCGCAAAGTAGCCAAAGCTACTTCGCAAACACGGCTACTGAAGACAGCCTAGTTGGAGCTACGCATGTTTGAAGCATGTCAACAAAAGTGTTAGTAACTATCTATTAAAGAAGATGGAAAAATAGTTAGAATAACTTCAACTTGAATCAGTAAACCACTTAAAAAATTGGGTTCACGTTACCAGTTATTAGGTAGTAATCAACCCTCGCTGTGATCGCGGAGTTACGGTTTCATTCTCAGAACTCCGTAGTAAATGATTGATACATCCTGTCTGTTGGGGAGTTTTGGCTTTTGCTCCCTTAGATTTGCTAAAAGATTAATGTGTCAGGGGTCAGAGGTGAGCTTGAGTGACCTCCATCCATGGCCTTCCCTACTATTTCACACGGCCAGTCCTGTGACACAGAAAAACTGAACCTTCTGCTAAACATAACAAACTCTCTCTGAGCAGATAAGACATATTTCTTCTTGGATCATTTGTATATATAGGCATTAATCAGTTTTTCCAAGCGGTTTTTAATCGACCAGCGGTAGTACATGCTTTCTGTTGCAAAGTAGCTGTTCAGATCTGAATATGACACAGAATCTAAGATTTGTAATCTCAGATTTTATTCAGAAATTCATTTCTTTTCCGTTTCTTGTGTGTGTGTGTAAGTACTGACCAGGAGGATTTCAATTCTGTCCCCCTTTCCATCCATCCATCCATCCATCCATTTTCTTCTCCGGGGTTGGTGTCGCGATGTCAGGTGGCTAAGAAGGGATTGTCCAGACATCTCTCCCCCCAGCGACACTCTCCTCACGCTCATCCCGTGGGATCCTGAGGCGCCTTGGCCACACATTTCAAGTAAAGGATAAAACCTTTGATAACTTTTCATCCTCAATGGCGTCAGATTATTCATTCATAATCATCATCATCATTGCAAGTGAAGTTTAATAATTATTCCAAAATGGTGGACGTCCCGTTTAGTTTAGGTCATGGCTCCAAGAGGCTTTTTTGTAGATCTCAGTAAGACACACACGTATACTGAGTTTTATATTTCTAAGTGAAACCAACGGTGTGGGCTGCTTTTTAGAAATACTATAGGGTTTGCTGGAGTATTTTTTTAACCGCTCAAAAACAACTTCCTCTTTGATTAACTTTACTGTGTTGCCATGGCAACGAGATGAATCATAAACTCCCAGTCTGCACAACAGTGCATCAACAACCTGTCACGGCTCATCTGACCAGCTTTAAAGTCTGTTGCATCAAAGGGGAAGTCATAATTCATCAAAGCAGAAAATATACCATTTCCTGTTGTCACTATCGGTGGAACGATGGAAAACACTTTTTTCTTTTAATTTCTGTTTTCTCATTTACATATGATTTGTGCCATAGGTCACCATTTCTTAGAATACATGCAGATTTATCTTGAAGCCGGTAAATAAAATTTCAGCTCTCTTTCAAACCCTAGCCTATTACATAATATTTGGAGCTAACACCCATTTCTCATCAAAGAGGGCAAGATTCCACTTGTGTGAAAGACAAACACGAGAGAAGACAAACAAGGACGAAAAGACGGGCAGTGACATAGAAGGGCAGCGTTGTGGTTTATGTTCCGTGCACTCCCTGCCAACGCTGAGCCTTAAAAAGTCCTGAGAACCTCAAACACCGGCTCGGCAGCCTCTGGTTGTCACAATCAATACTGAGGATCGGGTCGCAGTAGATGCTGGTGTGTTGGGCAAAGATCGTGCATCGAACCCCCCCCATCATCAAATCTTTGATATTTTTTTAAATTTTATTTAGACCTTCACCGCTTCAGAACAGGAATTTCCTCAATCATGGGAGGTTCGGTGCAGATCGGACCATATGCAACTGAGTTATGACGACCTTGTGTTCTGTAGCGAGACATGAAGTTGTTAGCGTTCGAGTTAGCGGGCTAATAGTAATGTACAGAAGCGCTTTGCTGTCATGCAAAGAAGTGTTAAAATATCAGTTTTACGTGAAAGTTCACGTTAAAACAATTTTCCCATTATAGCGCGAAATTGATCGTATAAAAATGTGAAAATTCATCACTTAAAAACGTGGAATGGATCAAGATATATTGATATAATGGGAAAATTATTTATCACTTTATAACGTGAAAATTATCATGTAAAAACCTGAAATTTATAAGATAATAACTTGAAAATCATCACGTAAAAACGTAAAAATTATCACATTATAACGTGATACTGATATATTCTTATTTTCTGGCATGACAGCAAAGCGTTTCCGTAGAGATGCATCTAAAGTAAAACATATCTTTACTTGTTGGCACTAGGTGGTGCTAGCACAAATGCTAGTATATTTTTATATTCAGGTGTTTTCAGCGTGGGACATTTATTCAACATGTGAAGATTGGGTCAGATCGGAACGTAAACCGTCGATTTATGAAAAGTTGTGTTCTACAGCAAAACATCAATATTCACCTCCAGATACGGTTCACAACATCTATCAAAAAACTCCAGCCTTTTATAACTTTGAATCCCTTCGGTGTTAACATGTTAGACACCAAATCTGAAGTAATTGTGATTCAATTCTAGGAGGATATAACTTAAATACATCCATTGGAAGTAGCGAAAAACGACTTAAAATCGTATATGCAATTAAAAATGGCTGACTTCCGGTTTGGTTTACGTCCTAGGTCCAAGAAACTTTTTGGACGACAAATTTAATATATGTTGTTGAAATATTTAATATTAATATTATTAATAATTAATATGAATATTTCTTGTTTTCCCAAACCCTTTGCCAAAAATATTTGAAACATTTTGATCAGGCAGAACTGATGAAAGTTTGAGTTTCCAAGCAAGATAAAGACCCCCCCCCCAAAAAAAACAAATGTACCAATTTTTATAGGGTCACCTCACTTTTAGTGCCGGGGTCCTAACTGGTGATGCGTTTGGAACAAACGTGTGGTAATATCTGTATTAATGTTTTGTGTCACTTGTTCAACGTAAACATCTGATAAATAATAAACATATTAGTGATAAACCTCATATAAAGTGAGTGTTGAATCATTCCACCTATAGAAGATGTGAGCTTCTCCCCGAGGACCGCTGCTGTGGTGGGAAGCCCCGCCGAGAGGTTAAAGGTACAGGCGCGTGCGTCAGCTGATTTAAGAGGAGGAGGAGGAGGAAGAGGAGAGTTGAGGTTGGGTCGGGTACTTCCAGCTGACCGCGGCACTTTGCCGCTTCCTGCCGGCCGCTGCTCCTGACAAACAGCCTCGCATCACCGGTCATGTGCCTCCGGCGGTGTCTCGCTCCGCAGCAGGAAGTAAACCTCCTCTTCTCCTCCTCCTCCTCTCTCGCTTCGTGACAGCCGGAGATTCTTCCTCTTTCTGCCGCCTCCCCTTCCCTCCCCCGCTGCAGCGAACACCGCGGCTCTTCGCACCGACACAGCCGCTCATGGAGGCCGCCGTGAAGCAGCCGCTGCCCCTGCCTACCCTCAGCCCCGCCGTGCCCCCCTACGTCACTCAGGGCCTGACGGTGGTCTACACCTGCTTCTACTCCCTCCTCTTCCTCTTCATCTACGCCCAGCTGTGGATGGTCCTCCGGTACCGACACAAGCGCCTGAGCTACCAGACCGTCTTCCTGTCGCTGTGTCTGCTGTGGTCGGCGCTCCGGACCGTCCTCTTCTCCTTCTACTTCCACAACTTCATCAAGGCCAACAATCTGGGCCCGTTCCCGTTCTGGTTCCTCTACTGCCTCCCGGTCTGCCTGCAGTTCTTCACCCTCTGCCTCATGAACCTCTACTTTGCACAGGTGAGTTCGCACACTTGGGTGCCGTCGACGCCTCCGTGCAGCATCAGGAAGTCGTGCACCTGTTGTCTGTTTGTTGGTTCCGCAGCCTTCAGCGAACCAACCAGAACTTCTCTTCTTACTCTCAGGGTCCAAGAGGGACCACGTTCACACCTCAACGACCCGAAACCAAGATTTAATAGTTTTATTCTGAAGGTTTTATGTTGAATTGTCCATAAAAATCTCCCTGTACTGGTTTGTGGTTCTGAGGTTTGTCAAGTTCTTTTTCTTTTTCTTTTTTTTATTAATCTTTACTTTTGTTAGTTAATAAAACGAAAGTCTTAAAAAAGAAAAGGGGAGGAGCATGATAAGCTGTAGCTTCAGGCGACAAAAAAACAACAAACAAAGATTATATTAATTAGTATGTGTGTATATATATGTGTGTGTGTGTGTGGTTTTATACGAACATTGGTTGGTTATACATATTTAAATATATTTTATATATACATGTAAATGAGAATGGGAGAAATGTAAATATGACCGAAATAAATCAAAGTCTATATCTGATGTTTAACTTCTCCCATTCCCTCATAAAAGCACTCCCGTCTTTGTTGATTGTTGATTCATCTTACGACTATTATCTCTAGTGATTAGACTCTCAAACAAACGAGTCACACTGTCTTAAGTGCTAATATTCCATTCCTATTTTTCAGAATTATTTAGATTAGTCTTGGTATTTGAGCCTCAAACTCAAATACCTCGCCACTTTCTCTCGCTGGTGGCTCAGTTTTACTTTCTCTTCCTTTTTTTTCTTCTTCCATTTGTCGTCATCTTCTTGTTCTTGTTCTTCTTCTTCTTCTTCTTCTTCTTAAAAGATTCAAATAGTTTTAAAAGAAAAAAAAAATATCTACATTTTTTTTACCCTCCCACATCACAAGCACTTATTGCACATAAGAAAAAATCCCCCCCAAAATAACCTAAAAAAAACGCTGTTTGAGGGGAAAAAAGAGAATTTAAATATAAGTTAAGAAATTCAATTTTTTTTTTTTTTTTTAAAAACAACCAAAAGTGTGAAACAATTTAATGAAATATTCCGTTGATTCTCGAAAAGCTTTATTTTTCGGTGGTCAGGCTGTATCAGTGTAACGGGTGGAATATTTTAAAACAACATTTTCTCCGAATGTTAAAAAAAGAAGAAAAGTTAATTAAAATAATTCTGGATCCGCCCCCTTTATATGGATCCAACTTAAAATGAAAGAGTCCGGCCGGGTCATGTGACCAATCCTGATCCTGATCCTCAAGATTCATGAAAATCCATCAGGTCATTTTTGTATAATCCCGGTAACAGCTGGGAAAAAACACCCACAACAACAACAACAACAACAACAAAACCCCTCAACAACAAAACCTCCTCATTATCTCTGCATTTTGTGCAGAGATAATGACACAAAATGTTATGATAATGTAGATCCTGGTACATTTTCTTGTACCTGCTGCGACTCGCTCCCAATATGAAGTAATAAATAAGTAATCCAACCAAAAACACACTAATCCTGACTTTTAGTTGAGCACACAGCGTCACTCGCGGACTGTTGCCGTGAGATTGTTGTTGCAAAAATTCAGAACTCCTGTATTTCCCACCGGCGAGGTTCCTGTTTCAAATGTTTCACTCCTCCAATACAGAAGTGAAAATGTTGTGACGCAGTTTTTCTATTCTTTTTTTTTTCTTCACAGGTTGTGTTCAAGGCAAAGGCGAAATACGCACCAGAGCTGCTGAGATACCGGTATGATCAGGTTCCAGGTTTAATGGATTCATTTTTAACCCTTTAATGTCAATACTAAGAAAGAAAAAAAAAAAAAGAGATTGAAAATTATTCCTTTGCATGTTTTATTCTTTAATGCATTTAATCATTTAATATAAGAGACGTTCTATATTTTTACCTTTTGAAAATTACTTTTTTTTTTTTTTTTGGTTAAAAAACAAAAAATTATAATGTGATTTTATAAAAATAAGTTTATGATAAAATTCTGTATTTCCATTTAAATTGGATGAACTCAACCTTTTTCATAATTTGCGTTTAAAAAAAAAAAAAAAAAAAAATTCCTCACATCCTTTTAATATACCAAGAAAGCTTCCTCCTCTGTTGCCCCTTTGACCTTTGGTGTCCATCAGGGCTCCACCCTTGGCCCCTTACTCTTTAGCATATACATGCTGACACTGGGTCATATAATAAACAGGTTCATTCACATTTTTCAATAAAAATTGGAAACCAGGACATTAAAGGCTTAATTAACTACACGAGAATTTGGCCAAAAAATGTGTTTTTGTTTTTTCCTGTGCAAAACATTCCTGATAGAGTTCTGGAGTGATTTCGGGGGCTTGATACTATAACAGTCCGTCTCTTCCTGCCGACAGACTGGCGCTCTACCTGCTCTTCCTGTTTACCAGCCTGGTGTTTTTAGTTGTGAATTTGGCGTGTGCCCTCCTGGTGAGGATGTTCCCCGCAGAGACCCGCACCATCGTCCTCGTGAGGGTCGCCATCAACGACTCGCTGTTTGTCCTGTGTGCCATATCGCTCTCCGTCTGTCTGTACAAGATCGCCAAAATGTCACTGGCCAACATTTACCTGGAATCCAAGGTAAGAACGCCGGTCGCCGTCTGTGTTACTCAGGGGTTCCATTCATTTTTGGGTCCACAACAGGCCAGTCTGCTCTGCTGGGATGTGAACGTGTAGGAGAGGGAGTGCATGCTATGAGAGCCAGAAGATGCTGAACTGTCTCGGAGCAGGCCGAAGCCTAGTAGCTGGTTCCCCTCCAGAGTTCCCAGATTGATCTGGTACAGCCCGTGATCAGAGACAGGCGACTGATGGATCAGACCTTCAGGGGGTCGTAGCCCAAATCTGCAAGAAATCTGGGTTTGCCTAAATTGAGGCTCATTCTGTGAGTGACATTTGTCTCAAGTGGGAGTTAAAAATGTTTTTTTTTTTTTTATTCCAAGACACAAGAGTCCCTCTAGAAAGTTTCGTGGAGATTTCTCCATTAATGCCTGAGTTATTGCCAGCCTCTAAATCTACTGACAACTCCAACGAACTCTGAGTATCTTTCAAATACTCTGAAGCAGCTCGTCTCCTGTGCCTTCCACTTCAGTGTCTCTGTTCAGCCCACTGAGCGCTCAGCTTTACCCCAAAAGGAACATCAAAGGATTCAAAGTAACTCTTGAAACTGAGTACCCAACTCCACCTCAAAGAGGCAACAATGGCCATATCGTGACGTCACTTCTTTTTGCTTCTTAAGTTTTCCCAGATAGTTTTTGGCGTATCCTACAGATGATTACGCCATGACCTCACAATGTGACGTCATAATAACGAGATCCTAGTTTTAGCGTGTATTTAAACTCGAGTTTCACAGTTTGATCCGATTTCACAAATGTTTTCATCGTATCTTGAAACTTTTCTCTCCTGAAAGGTCGAAGCAGGTTTCACATGAAGTCACTCTTCTCAATCCGTTCCAGGGAACGTCGGTGTGCCAGGTGACGGTTATCGGAGCCATCATCATCTTCCTCTACTTGTCCCGGGCCTGCTACAATCTGGTCGTTCTGGGACTCTCAAACAAGGCCATTAACTCCTTCGACTACGACTGGTACAACGTGTCGGACCAGGTCAGAACCGGACGCCCCAATGCTTTAATAGAATGGTTGGCCATTTTGGAAAAGATGCTCAGGAGTAAGATGAGAGTTCCGTCTCCGTACGGCTAAAGGGAAGCTACCTAACTAACTGTATGTGACCTTTAGTAAAATAAAGTACCCGTATATTCTAAACCTCGTGATGATTCTGGTCAGGAAGAACTTCTCTCTCCATCTCTGGGAGAAACAGTTTACTGTTGGAGAAGTGAAGGAAATGTTTTTCTGTGTTGTGCGTTTCAGGCAGACCTGAAGTCGACCCTGGGCGATGCTGGTTACGTCGTCTTCGGGGTGGTCTTGTTTGTGTGGGAGCTGCTTCCCACTTCCCTGGTAGTTTTCTTCTTCAGAGTCCGGCAGCCAAACCAAGACAGGGTGAGGCAACGTGACATTAAAAGCAGCCGGTGGTTTTTCAGAAATGTTCGGCATCACAAAATAAATCTGAAGGGGGTGAAGTGACGATTTACAGGAAGGACGATGAACAATTCATTAACTCAGGAACACACTCTTTTGTCTTTTTTTTTTTTTTTTAAATCTTAAATAAAAAAAATAAAAAAATGTTGGATCTTTTTTTTGTAGATTTTTAACCCTTTTTTTTTTTATAATTACTTAAACAAATATAATTATAAAAATGGATACATTATTTTTTTCATTTTTACTTTAGTCTTGGTTTAAATACTTAATTTACATCTCAAAATAGATATATCCATCTCAAACATTGCGGCCATCTATGCTTGCATTCTTTTAATTTTATATTTTATTTATATTATCGATACATCCACAAGATGGCGATGAGATCGCGTTAATGTGCTTTCTTAAAATAAGTGGAGGCACCAGTGGACTCAACAGTCTTCTGGGAGGTCATTTATTTATTTTCTTCTTTGACATGCCTATATCAATTATTGTGAATTACTTTAATTAGTGACACACTGCCCCCAGTGGTTAGCGGTGGTACTGCCCAGTTTTGTCTGCATCCACAACCTTTCAGAAAACGTGCACAAATAAATACCGACATCCATATCTCTTCTTAACCGATGAAATAATTAGAAACTGACATATTCAATTCTGTATTTAGATGGAGTATAACGTTAAAGCATAGTTAACATTAATTAATACTCAATATTAAGGACGGACACAGACGGGTGTTGAGACACTCTGAAGCCGTCATTTAATGGGGACTTGTGGGTAAAATACTGCACCAGTGGAATCGTTCACTTTGATATTTACCTGTTCATTATCCTGCAGAGCTGCTCTGGACTCCCTGGTCACGTGTTCTCCAGCAGGTCTTACTTCTTCGACAACCCACGGCGCTATGACAGCGATGACGACTTGGCGTGGAGCGTCATGCCTCAAAACATCCAAGCCAGGTAAAACAATGGTGAACTGACGACACCGGTGGTGGAAGGTGGGGAGAGTCTTATCCTGTTTACTTGTCGTTCAAAGTCTGGCTGCAGACAATTACGAGTGGGGGAGCCAAAGCAGCGGCATCAACGTCTACATCGGCGGGGACGACAGCTTCCAGTTCCCTCCTCCCCCGGAGCAGCCCAGCCATTACTGACTGATTGACTGACTGGATGGAGGCGCGGCAGTGTTACCTACATTTTGGGTTTTTTGCACAGTCTCTGGTCATGACGGAGGCACGCGGCGCCGCGAGACGCCTGTCACTCCAAACATTCACTTTTTCTATTTGGACAAGAGAAGAATTAACTGACTTTTCTCCGCCAGAGGTCCAACTTTTGGGGACTTTTAACTTTATGCACACTCCTTGTACCTGAATGTATCATTGTGACTACTCTTAAAACATTTTTTCATTGTATAGTTTATATTGAATGCTGCTTAATATATTTCCTGACTTTTGTAAGAAAAAAAAAGTACCACTATTTTATGAACTATGTTTCTTTTTCATACAGACGCCGTTTCTATAGAAGATATATTCATTTAACTCCTGTTTAGAAGATAAATGTATGTTTTTAGAGATGTTTCTATGTGGATCTCGTTTAAAAAGCTTAAATGACCAGACGCCAGCTTCAGGCAGCATCTCTGAGGAATTTTGGCCCATTCCCCCAAGACCTTAGGTTCTGTAATATCCCAGGGTTTACGTTAAATATTTGGAATGTCCAGGCGCACCCAGGCTTCAGCCTCCTCACAGATGGTGAGATGTTTTTTCAGGATTTTCAGATACTTGTTGAAATTCAACCTGGGTTTCCGGTGCCGAGAATCACAGAGCCACCCCCGTACTTCTGTGAGGGTAAGCTGTTCTTTTCAGCGTCCTCCTTCGTTCAAACCGGTGGACCACAAAGTCACAGTTCCGATTCATCGCTACGCACATCAGCATCCCAACACTTATCTACATGCTCCTGAGCCAATGGACTTTTCCTGTGTTTTGTCGGCAGCAATGCACGGAAGCTTATTGCGCTCAGCAGAGACTTAAAAAAAAAAGAAGAAGAAATTCCCCAATTAATGACTTATCATCATTTTCAGTAAAAACAAGAGTCCCTATGTCTGATGGAATTTGCGTAGCAGTCCCAATCTTTGATAATATCACGCTGGGATCACTACTTGTAGGTAAACCCGTCTATTGCACCACTTATACATGTCCTGTATGGTTTGAGTTCATCATATGAATCTACATGCCATGAAACATTTGGGACAGAAGACGACGTCTGTTCCAGAAAACAAGGCTCTGAAATCTTTTTTCCCCCCTCAGGTGAATGCAATAAGCTTCTGTGGAAACGGTGATCCTCTTGTTTCAGCACTGATGGTTTAAATTTAGGCATTAACAGCAAAAACGTAAAGACTCTACTGCTGGAGTCTGTGAGGGTCAGAACAATCTTATAAAAGCATCTGACTTTCAAATGTGTTTCTTCTGAGGGATGATATTTAATCACTGAAACTACAATCACCAGTAACTTTTCCTAGTATACAATGGTAATGAATAGTTTATTACAACTGTGTTGTTTTTTGCCTACATTATTAAACGTATAAGAATCCTAAATCATGTCCGAAACAAGTTTACATATTTTATTATATCATCCACTTCTTAGTGAGGACTGCTGACGTTACATTTATAGCAGCTGAAGAGAATATGCTGCATGTTTTCCAGATGATTTGGTTCTGAATCCAACACAAGAATATTTATTAAAATTATAAACAAGAGTGGATCAAGAAAAAGACATAAACAGTTTTTAAAAAAAAAACTTGCCATCATTTAATTGAGTAACTGTAGCTTAAATTAATTTAAGCTTGAATTGGCCATGATGAACGATTCACCGTTTGGTCAATATTGTATAATGTTTTCATCATTTAGTAAATTGACTATTTTAAATCCTATTTTCAGTCAGTGCAACAGATAATAGTGAATGGGCGGAATTGTTTTCTGCTGTTCTCATTTAGTTGTTCCTGTCATCAAGTGTGAATAATTTCTATTTGATGGAGTTTAACTCATTCTCCTATACAGAAAATGTTAGTTGCAATACACGAGTTGTCCTGCAGAGGGCAGCATGGAACAACACGTTGTGCAGAAGCGGTTGCCGCAGGTCTCGTGTTCACTCCTTTAATCAGTGCTGATGAAAATAAGATGTACTGAAAGAATCGCGCACCCCGCTGCAAATGAATCAATTCAAACTACGACCAAGGACTTCAATCAGAAAAAGGGTGTTTTTTTTTTAATGCAGATCATTCCTCATATTATTGCAAACTTTGAACACATTTTGCCATACAGTAGCTTATAATGGCTGATTACATGTGGAAAGCATAACACGTTAAGCATATGCAGAACATTGTACCTTGAAGGAATTTAACTGCAAATACAAAATATGCAAAAAGTGTAGATTCTCTCTGAGCTTAGCTCCTGTCTGAAGATATTTTCTGCAAACGTCTGCAGTAACGTAAGCGGGCTTCACCTAAGAGGTGAGAGGGGGAAAAAAAAAAAAAATATCCACACAATCCCTTTCAGTACAATGTCATGACATTCAAGGTCCCCGGTCCGCCACAGTTTGCTGAAAATGAATGAAAATCACCGTGCATTTTGGAGTTTTGTCTCCTTTAACATGGATTTTCCACCCACTCAAGCAAAAGTCTTCAGTTTCGCAATTTGAAAAACTCACACACATGCTCTCTAGAGGCCACGTTCTTAGCACAGAGCACTTAATGGCATCCTGTAGGGGTACAGGCTTCCTTCTAGCTGGGATCTGACGGTTTGCCGAGTTCAACCTTTACCCCTTTTTCTTCCGCACCTCCATGCAACACAGGAGATAATGATAATAATGAAAAACAGCGTGAAACCACGGAAACAAGAAATTTCTTTTTGCAGTTTGACCTAAATCGTACCTGTTAAATATTTTTCTTTAGCCCTGGCTCGCTCATCTGCGTCAAAATACCACACGGTGATGGCATACCTGTGGAGACAACCAAGAACGATGACTCACTGCTTGCATGACCTCATCGCCTGAGCGTGTGCGGCGGACAGACTTGGGTGCCGAACCTGGTGGCGAACGCGGGCTGAACCTCGTGAGGGTTCCGTCTGTCAGACCAGAACAGCAGCAGACGATCAAACTTGGGCTCTATGTCGGCAAACTGGGCCTTTCCTTCCGGGAAGATCCGAAGAAGGCCACCGTGTTCCTGAGAGAAGAGAGGGAATAAAGAGGACAACCATGTTATGTTTGCTACATCAGGGAAAAATGTGTCACATGACCACGACAAGAAACTCGTGGGAACGACATATTAAGTTTTATTAAATGATGTGTTGCACATTATTAAAAAATATGGGTGCATTTAATACAATCCTATATTTATATGAACGATGGAACATGGTGGCAGAAGTGAAAACGGTGGCAGGAAATTCAGTTTTGAGGTCGGAGAGGAGTTTTCGTTTTCCCGCCGAGAACATCTCCCGGTCTCTCACCGCAGCCGGCTTTCAGTTTCGGTTGCACAAAAAGCTTAAACATCTCATTAGTCGCGGCCTCGACTTTTTTAACCTGCAGGAACAACTTATTAAAGCGTGGTGTAAAAACTTATGCCGGACCAACCCACGGAACCAGAAGATCCGCTGTGGCGACCCCCTAAAAAGGGGGAAAGAGACGAAAATAAGTTGTTTTGACACTTGAGGGTTCTGAGTCCAAAGTTAAATAAAGGAACGCCAACGTCTCGCCGAAGCCGCGTTCATTTCACAAACAAACCTCACACGAAGCTTTTTGAAATGGTCGATACGAGATGACAATGTTGAGGAAGAGGGTTGACCGCGTCCTGGGGGTCAGGAGGAAGGCTCGGGGTCGGAAGCAGCAGCGGGGGTTGGCTTTTCCTGTGCAGGTATAGGAAGAATAACCCACAGGAAAACTGCTGTGGCTGGATAAAAAACCCCCGGAGAGAGTGAGACAGCAGATTGCTGCGTAAACTCTCACACGGCTGATATGATAGGCCCCCAGTTCGAAGGTTCACAGGCTTTGTTGGAGGAGGGGGGCTCTTCCCGTTTCAAGGAGTTTGAGTGGCGTGAACAAACTGAACGAGGGACAATAGGGTCAAAGAAGACGGGACAATGATTTCACAGCATGTGACTTCTGTGGACAGTCGTCAGCACACATAATCACGCTGGTAGTTAATGTTTGGTGGAGGCGCCTGTGAAGGATGAACGGATCAGAGTGAAGGCAGGAAGACCCTCACGGCAGCAAGACCCTCACAGCAGCAGCAAGACCCGACCTTCTGACCCGCACTAACATGATGTGTTTAAAAAACGCCGCAAACTGACCTTTAGCATTTAAAAAAAAAAGGTCTATACTTGATCAATGAATTAGAATTACTTCATTATAAAGTCGATATTTTCTAGTAGTAAATTATATCAACTATAACGACTTTATTTCACGCATCAAAATCTTTTCTTCGTTACATTCGCGTGTTTTATTGATTTATTTCAGTGTTGGTGCAGGATATCCTTCTGACGGCGTTTAAGGGCATCGAATGGCGTGATCAGGCGCGTTCAAGGCGACATCAAATGTGCTTAAGAGATGCTAAGTTTCCAAGAACTGAGCCGCGTCTGCGTTACAAACACTTTAAAAAAAATCTTAGAAAAATAGAAAATATTTATATCCATTAATGGCTGAGTCATGTTCTGATCCATCTGCTTGTCTGGACCTGGTTCGATGACACAGCGGGTTCAACTTCAGGACAATACTTCTGCCAATATTTAACCATGATCCACTTTATGGATTTCTTAATGAGCTTCATGAAAACCTTCCAGTTATATTATTTATCATCTAATCCACTGACCTTTATTCAACCGGGAAGTCTCGCTGAGATCAAAGATTGATTCTCTGTTTCATATCACATTTATGTTTGTCACTTATATTTAAGGGCCAATAAATACATTATTCTATTGTATTGATTTGTTGGGGAGGGAATATGTAAAACATTAAACATTAATCTTATCATTAGATGTACCAAAGTTAGCCTGCAGCTAATTGTCATCTATTTGAAAAATCTATTCAACAGCCTTAAATAACAAAACAAAAACACACAAATGCAGTAAAACCTGAGAACACATATATATATATATATATATATATATGTTTACATCTATTAAAGTTGGCAAAGGTTGTGTCATGAGAGAACATGAAAGAATTCAATTTTGAAAAAAGGTCCAGATAAGAGCGGAGATCACAGATTTTACTTCCTGATGTAAGAACGACTGAAGATGAGAAGAGCGATGAAGAGCTGCAGGCTCATCCTCTCCACAATCAGAGTGCAATCATGACTGGAGGATTTTTTTTGATTTCTGCTCTGATCTACTTCTACGGCCAACGTTCAGACAGCGTCTCCGGTTGTCATGGTAACTAAGAACGTCCCTCTCATCCGTTCAACCGGGAGAGAAAATCTTTTTTCCTCCAGCACAAAACCAACATTGGAAGGTTTCAGGTTCACACTTGGCGACGAAGAGCAATCACGCGTGTCTATCCGTCGGACACATCATCCTATTTTCACCAGTAAAATCCGGTTAAACCCCGTTAAATACCTGTACATACCGGTATACGTTTTTAATAGTCTCTCTAACATTTCAAGGAATTCACGGCGTTCATTTTTAGACGTATGTTCAGACTTTAGAGAAACCATGAGTTGGCGCCATGCCAGAAATGACGTTTCCTGACGACTGTATTAATGACCTTATGACCTTCAGAATGGTCTGAATGTGTCCATATGTCACTCCAGTATGTGCCAGCTAAATATTATATACACACACACACACACACACACCCTCAATAAACAGAATCTTAGTTCCATCATCCTCTAGTTAGGGTTTATAAAACAGATTTCATCAGTGAATATTTTCGTGTGTGTGTGTCTGTGTGGGAGTATGTCTGTGTGTGAGTGTCTGTGTGTACTTGTGTAGTTTGGAGTGTGTGTATGTATTTCTGTGTCTGTGAGTGTGTGTGTATGTCAAGTGTCTGCAGTTGACCCCCTAGAGCATTCTGAGGATAGATTTTGTACTTCTAACGATCAGAACCGTGGTGCAGTGGGTAGAACCGTCTGCTGGCGGCATAAAAGGTTCTGGTTGGGGTTAGCCTCTTCTCCCTGTCGGGCGTATTTCCTTTCAGCCTCCCTCCCACGGTCCAAAAACATGTAATATAGGAGAAAGGAATCGCCGCAGTTGTGACTGCGAGCGTGAGCGGTTGCTTCTCCGCCTGTGATGAGCTGGCAACGTGTCCAGGGTGTCGCCCCACCTCTCTGCCAACAAGGATACGTGGCGACAGAAAGTGGGCGGATGGATGGATGGATGTACTTTCAACGGAAAACATGGCGGCTTCCTTTCCATTTGATTTCTTACCTTTCCTTTTCTCTTCCCAGCATCAGTTTTCCTTTCAGCAGCAGCGACAAGTGTTGATACTCGAAAGTACGAATGATATTACGTCACGCTTACGCCATAGAGACCAAAATACAACACAACCCTTTGGTTTAATCCCATTGTTTTCTCTTACAATTTTATGTTATGGATTTTGTACTTGTTATGGAACGTTTTGAGAGCGGTTGGAAAGGCCGGCTGTGACTCAGTGGTTTCAGCGGCCGTCTCCCAAATCGGATGGTTTTCCGGTACGAAACCCAGCAGCTTTACACGTCCTTGAGCAAAGAAGCTGAACGCAACACGCTCCCCCCGGGCGTAAATTATAATTAAAAGGTATGCTAGCTTCAAGAATGTCATCAGAGTTCTGGACGACGGAAGTATTCACCTGCAACCTCCACTTCAAATACATCTGGCATTCTGGAGTTCTGTTCCTGGATGGATCCCAGGTGGGGCTTGTACTGGGCAGGAGGCCGGCGTCGTCACCATGTGACCAAGGCATTGATGAGGCCGATGATGCAAACTGAGTGCTCCATTGTTACCCCACAGTGGGGTTAGGACAAACATTAGATAAGGACAACTAGACGCTACTCAGAGTATAAACCTCCACCAATCCGGCTCAGTGTCCAGATGAGGCCCCCGGCCCTGAAGTCAATAGTCCCCCGATAATACGACTCATTGGCCGTGAAAACCTACCAGCAGGATTGTTTTTATTATTATTAGTTCGACCTCAGTCTAAAGTAGATCATCTCCAAAAACTGTTAAACCAAGGTACATGAATCATCCTTCCAACCACACCTGACAACTACAGTCCAAAAAAAACATTTATATTGAAAAATGTTCTCAACCTCAATGCGCTTCAACCTAACACTTAATGACGACGTGTTCGCGATGAGTTGTAGGATCATACGGGGTGAACTGTGGACCCAACTTAATGCTGTTGAAGTAATCAGCTGACGTTAACCAGCTAATCAATAACGGGATTCTTGAGAGAGTTCACGCTACAGGTCAATTAAGCTAACTGATGTGAGCATGGCGCTGCTTAAGAAACCAAGAAACAGAGAGGGACAACAAAGCATTGAGGTTTTAGCACCCCGACATTAACACTTGTTGTACACAAATTATCAAGATATTGCTTTTTAAATAAAATCAACAAATTAGGCTATGGAGCAAAATCTACTATACATTACAGATCAGCTCATTTAACGTTTACACCACTGCACATCCTGGGTGCATCGAGTGTGTCGGGTCCACGATCAGCCGGGAACCCGGACCAAAAATGATCCTGTGTGGGACTTGAAGAGTTTCGCTGACGGCATCAGCACAGCACGGAACATTTTCTTCCCAACCCTTCCAGCAGCCCCCCATGCTACATGAAGACCCACCGAGAGTTTGTGTGATGATTAGGTCTGATAAAACTTTGAAATAAATCAATAATGTACTGTGATCATACCGTGACGAGATCCCGATGACGTCACGCCAGACATGTGTGCGTGACAACATAACAATAAGACATTTAGCGCCTTTCAGGACACTTAGAGTCACCTTAAAGATACAATAAAAACAACAAATATCAAGACAAAGACAAACTCAGACGGAATGGGCGAGTTCACCGATCAGTTTGTGGGAAAGTAACGGCTTAAAGCACTGGACCAAATAGATGATAAACAGACAGGAGGTGTAGTGAAGTACATGGAGGATAAAGACCGAAGAATACGAGCGAGTGCACAGGTGATGAAGGGAAGAGAAGTATGAAGGTACGAGGTTGTGGAGGGACGAGAGGGAGAATCGTATAATCAATGCTGTGTTGGACCACAAAAACCCAGCCCCTTCCTACATCCACTGAAGGGATGGACCAGCATCAGCACCCTGGTCAGCTCAGCGTGGAGGAGATGTGTCACACGTCACGAGGAAATACATATAAATATTTTTAAGTCTAAAAATATGAGATACCGACTGAGTATTTTTTAGTCAGAGAGTTGATGTGTTATCCTGATATTTTCAGTTGAGGGTTTTATTTAATGAACTTCTTGTTCATAGTACTTGGTAATCTTAAAATTAATTTCTGATGTACAGCTTAAATACAACTAATGTAGTTTTCACAGAATCCATACTCTGCTTTGGAGAGGGTCACAGAACATCATATCGACACCCCCCCTACACACAAGTCACAGTGCTGTCAGAATAAACTCTTCTCTTGTGGAGCCCCGGTATCCAGGCAACCACATTCTAAAACCGACTGTTCATCCCTTGCCCAATAAACAGCCAATCAGAGACCAGCTTGGAATTATTCACATGTGCAAGACCGTTCCAGAAGCTGGCCCATTGGTATAATTAAAACCTGTGTGGTAACATTACAACAGAAATCATGAACCGCCTGCTTCACTAACCTGACGGCAGTGTGAGCCACCTGATCATTATCACGGGTTCCAAAGAAATTATTGAATGTACGCTTACCATTAAAGATTGTGGTCACTTTTAGGGAATGCAAAGGGATAAATAATGCCGAGCTGAACATTGCTCCATATGCGGTCATGGATTAGAACATTCATCGGCATCCGTTGGCCTTAAAGAGGTACGGAAACAACACCTGGTGTTTCCAGAGCTTATCCCAAACAGCTCAAGCCAAACATCTCTGCCTAATAATGATGTACATGAGTCAAAAAGGAAAACGCAATATACCTACATTGTAACATGTAAGTATATTATTACAAATCATTACATGTAACAAAGTGCATCATCACAGGAACCGCAGTAACAGGTGAGGCAGATCAATAACCCCAAAATACACCAAAACCTCCTCACACAGTTAATCTGGAGCATGACGATTATTTCGATTAATACCTTCCCTGATCTTTCTGCTCATGAACCGTCTTTAAAGGCACTTGGTCATGAACTGTGGAACGTCTCCACCCTTTTAGTCCACATTCACTCAATATATGAGGGCTGAGTAGTAGACATATATAACTCTATGTACATGTACATCTATATAAACACTCACTTACATATGTACATAATACATATACACACACACATATACACAGAATACATATACACAGGCATATTTGAACATGCATACATACACGTATATACATACATTTATACATACACACATACATTTATAAACATACGACTCTATGTTTATACATATAGACATAGACACACTAGGGCTGGGTGATTCTGGCTAAAATGATAATCTATGCTTTTTTTTGCTGAGAAACGAGATCACTATTCTCTCAATGACTTTAAAATTAATTTACATCACATTGAACTTCGTTATGGACATGAGAAATCATAAAGCGCCCTGTGCTGTCCGTGTGTAACCCAAATACTGTAGATGTATGTCGGCACTAACCGGTTAACACTGGCTGCTCTACTGCGTACCTATGCCATGTAGCGAGAGAGATGAGTAGCCTTCATGAAACAACGGAGAAATATAAGCGACCTGAAGGTGCAATTTAAGAGTAATAAGAAACTACCATTCCGGTTCCTGACTGTGCTACATGACGATGTCTCTGCGGCTCCTCAGCCATATTAGCTCGCTCTGGCTAAGGTAAGCGAGCTAGCGTCCAGACCAACGTTGAAGCAGAGAACGGGTTCTTTATTTCCAACAGCCAGGATAAATGCAGTCTTACTCCTGGGTGGCAATAAATGACAACAAAAATATACTTCTAACAGGACGGAGTGCTTAAGAGCATGCTCTAAGCATGTAACAACAACCTACAATTCCCATAATCCCCCACGTCACACATACGCAATACCCGTACATAATACGTCAACAATTTCATATTTTTTGCTTCTTGCCTTGGGTTGAATACGTATTCCAGCTGGTGACATATCCACAAAAGGCTAACCGCCATCAGGAGACACATCCACATAGAACAGAGCGCCACAAGGATGTCTTGCCAGACCGAACCGAGTGCCATCGGGACATTTGTCCTTTAAAAGCTAAACGCCATCAGGATGCCCAGCCACACAGAACCGACTGCCATCAGGACAAGTGCCCACTGAAAGCCCAACGCCATCAGGAGGTACAGTCACATAGAGCCGAGCGCCATTGGGGGACACGGCCACATAGAACCGCGTTTCATTGGGACATATGTCAACTAAAAAACAAAAGCCACCAGGATGTCTGACCACACAGATCTGAGAGCCAGCGGGACAAGTTCCCACTGAAAGCCCAACGCCATCAGGCGGTACAGCCACATAAAACCGAACGCCACTGGGACACATATCCGCTAAAAACTGAGTGCCATTTGGGTGACATGGCCACTTGGAGCCGAGACGTGAACCTTTACTTTAATAAATGAGTGAAGGGTGCAGATGTTTTAGTCTGAGATGATGTTGCTCTTGTGTGAAATGTAGTGACAGTTTTAAGAATAACATAGAACAAAGTTCAAAGTATTTAGCACTAAAGAACATGACATCATGCACACATCAGTCACATACCTTAGCAGTCCAGTCTTTATTAAGGTAATATATGCACGTGACACACCGTCCGTCCCCATTGGGGTTATCCACATGGCGCACATACCCCGTTCCATTTCCAGGGTAACATGCCACCATTGCCTGAAAATAGGGAGAAGGAAAAGCACGATAAGTAAAAACAAACATTGTGAAACAAATGTAAACACAATGTCTGAAAGTTCAAAATTTGTTTCTGTTCGTAAAGACACCAAAGGTGCAGTAAGCGTAGAAACGGAGCTGGTTGTCGTGTTTCATTTCCAGATCATCAATATTTGACATTAGAAATGTTTCAGGCAGAAACGTCACAGCATAGCCAAATAGTAAGAAAACACAGAAAATACAAATCTCTTATTTGACCTAAGTGATGTTAATTATTGTAATTGGAATTACATTTGTATGAGTTTATAGATAGATATAAGTCGGATGTAGCTTTTTCTTTGTGGTTGAAAGTGGGGGCTCCTTGGGCTGAACAGAGACGCTGAAGTGGAAGGCACAGGAGATGCGCGGCTACAGAGTGTTTGAGAGCTACTCGCTCTTCAAATGGGCTTTTCTCTCCTCAGGGACGAGTCAAATGCAAAGAAATAATTCCATAATATTGTCTTGTCTGCGTATGACAATGAGAAAGTAAAGCGTAAACATTATTCTAAGAAAATCCTGCACAGTATACCTTTAAACAACCCAACAAAGGTAAGGTGATGACACATACAGTATAAGGACTATAAAGAAGACATGTATTTAATTTTGCAATGGTGCCTATGTCGGTGCGAGTCGAGTCAGTCTAAGGAAGAATCTCAGATTGCCCTTGTTGCTGCGAAAAGAAAGCGGCAGATGGTCCCGGCGGGGTCCGATTGCATCGTCTTTGCCTCACTTGCGCTGAGCCTGATACATCAGCGGCAGTGTATAGAACAGCTGCCATCTCAGTCTAAACTTTAAACTGGGGAGGATATAAACTGGAGCTATCACGCTGCGCATCAACTTCCTCTTGCCTTTTCCTGGTCTGTTAGGAGTCACATGATCTGCTCGGTTGTTGGCAGTGACCTACGACTTGTGAGTAAACAGTGGCCAAGCACTCGTGCAGCACAGAAAATCCCTCCGGAATAAGTCTTGCAAATTGCCGCGAGGGCCGTGAGAGCAACACATACGTTTTCTTCTAAAGAAAATAAATAAATAATTAGCTGGGAAGAGCAAAAACATCTTCTCTCTCTCTCTCTTTTTTTCTCACACTTATCTGCTGTACTTGACAACAAGTTATATTATCAAAACAGACGGCTCGGAAATCACAAATAACACTTGCGGGACGTCACGTCGTCAAGAGTTCAGTGACGAGAGATCAACTGAGGTGAGCTGTGAATGTTTACAAATGACGAGGGCAGATGCAGCCCTCACATGCCGTGTCTAAACTATGATAAGACAAACAAAGGCCTGTTCCTCCGTCTTCCACACACTTGGGTGAGCATGAACCACTACAACATTATGATACACTCACCGTAGACTAAACTCCTTCGCTCGCTCTTGTAACAATATGACGTGGGGCCTGTTTAATCTTTGAACTACCCTGATAACAATGGAATGACAGGAGAAATTCCAACTTTTTTTTGTGCTACGTAGTAAACGTATTGCGAAAGGTGTACGTGCGATCCTCAGCAAAAGAAAAAGAAAAAAAAAAAGAAAAAGTAATTTGCATCACATGAATGCGTCTTATTTTTCTGTGCATCCGACCAATAGATGCCTTCGTCACTGAACATTGTACTTACATCTTCTGTGTGATGCAGGTTACCACTGGAACGCACAATATCAGGGCCTTGAAAGGCAAAAACAACAAAAAGCCAACAGCGAGACAAGTAGGACGGGGGGGGGGGAGACGACGACGACTCACTTGCGACTGCATTAACTGACAAACCGCTTTATCGATTCTCAGAAAACAGGGTGGGTCGCGGATGAAAATGTTGCTGGGATTCAGGGGGCTTTCTGTCAGCAATATGCAATTATAATTTTTTTAAGCGCACGTCTGTAAAAAGGAAGCATGGAGAGAAAGAGACACAGGGAGAAAGGGGTGAGGCTGGAGCAGAGGAGAAGAGTGAACTTCTGTAAACTTTGACTCTTGGCCTCCCTCCAGCGTGAGCAGTACTTTAATGGTTGTGCTACGTGCAGAGCGTGAGGAAGGTTGGCTGATCCTCCACTGTGTCAACCCTCCCACCATCGACTGCTTGGCTCACGCTGCAAGACAGGAGGCGGGTAAACAGTCTGTGCTAGGAGAAGATATGTGTGTGGATTCAGATGTGTAAGGTTGGTGTGTGTGTGTGTGTGTGGTGGTGGACATTGCATTCTGCAAATGTTCAGACACAGCAGTTGTTGAAAAAGCTTCACTCCTGAACAAATTTGCTGAGCACCTGTGAGAAAACTTGGTAGGATCATACGAGAACAAGCCAGTTTGGGTTTCTGAATAACACGTAATTTACCATAAACGTGTGGCAGAACCTGCCCATCTCATTTACCAACCGGGGGCCGCATATCAACAGAAATGTAAGTTGTATGCCGTTTCCATGCATTTCACTTTACGGTATACTTTCTGCAAACGTATCAAAATCTTACTTGGCAAAGATAAATACCGACAGTGACCTTTTGCCTCCAACAAAATCCATCCCTACATATCCAACAAAGCTGTCTCCACTGGTGGAAAGCAATTCCATTGTTTAATACGTTTGATTCTCTTCTGTTGGCTACCACATATTTCCCCCTCCTTTTGGCTGTTTAAATACAGAGCACCTACATCCTGTCCTGTTGACCTTCGGTCAAGCTGGACAGTCTGGTGCAGTCTGACTTTGCAGGTAGAAATGCTCTTATTGGACTGCAGGTCAACAATACCACGGGTTCACATCAGTGAGGCCCCGACCTTTGAATACACACTGATAACAAAAACCCAGCAATACAAAGACCCTTCCGTCTCCAACGGCCGGCCTGGATATATTAACTCATGCAAACTTGCAAAAACATTTTGCTGCGGGTCATTTTCGATAAGTCTATTAAAAATCGTGAGAAAAATTCAGAAGCTGCCCCACCGGTTTCTCTCTCTTTTCCTGTAAAGACCTGTTCAAGAATGTCACCGCCAACAATCGCATCAATGCACGAACATTACAACTCTTTGGACCTGATCATGCGTTTCCCACGCACTGCTCCATCAAACACCTCCGTTCAAACAAAAACTAGGTCAAATCGGATCTCCCGTTCACAAAATCACTAGAAGGGGTGAACTGATCGCTGTGATGCTATCGGTCTAACCCTGCTTCATGCCACTGATCTGAGCCAAGAACCAGGGTGGAGCAGAAAGGAAAAGCTGCGAGGGGTCTTTGCACTTCACATAAGGGATACTTATCTGTGCAGGAGTACAAACAGTTGGGATGGAGACCTTGTAGTGCAGGGGAGTGTGGGAACCAAGACAGTTTTGGCCCCAGCCCAGGAGAAATCACTATTCTATCAATCAAGGGAAATGGTGTTCAAGGTAATGCCCACTCCTCACTCGCTGCAGAATGTGAATAATAAAAGAATGCATAGACAGGTGGCCCCATCCTCCACGCTCAACCAACTGCAGAGGAAACGCAACCACACTTTCCGGATCCATTACTGAAAATACTTTGAAGACGATTGTTTTGAGTTGTTGCCCTTGAATTATTTCTCTTCTTAGAAAACTCTCGCAGTGTCTCTAATTGAAACGAGAGATGACGCATTCAGGCTGAATACCGTGACCCGCCGGAAGATTCCCTCAGAAAAAAATCCATGCTGGTGTCCACTGCCAGAAACTTCAAATTCTCATAAAATCAACCTGGGATGAGCTGAAACCAGTCAAATGACCTGTGACACGTATCTGAGATGTAAAACATATCCTTCAGGGGGGAGTCTTCTTTAGCAAAATGCCCTAATCATTTAATAAACTACCAAAGTGATGAGATAAAAATGCTCAAAGTCAGTCTTAAATGCGTATCCTGAATTTATCCAGGAATATTACATTCATTGTAGACTGTATGGAGGTGAAGACAGTAAGCGGGAAGAAGGAAGGAACGTATGCTACACAGCCTATAGCATGCTACACAGCCTATAGCATAACGCACAGTCAGCTCTGACACCCAGAGGAACACCGTCACATGACTTCCTCTAGTCTACTTATTGTGTAGGGCTTTAAGATTTAGGTCAACGGTCAACTTCCTCTCAGAGCCTGCCTGTCCAGATGCGCTCTGTGACATCACAGTTGACGCAACAAATCGCTCGACAAACGGTTTCATTAACTATATGAAACCGCAGAACTTTCACGATGGAGTAGAGTCGAGTTAAAATGATGAATTCTCAGAACATTAATGAGATGCTAGTATTTTATCTTGAAGCATTTTGCCAAAGGAAATGTGTTTTAAGCCATTTACGTTCCTTAGATTTTACCCACTCTGTCAAGACCATCATTACCATCTGTGCAACAGTTTCTCAAATAATTTTCATTAATGCAATACCCTGTAAGAATGTACAGAAAAATACCAAACCTTATTTCCTGGAGCTTGCTGTGATAAAATTCAGAATAAATTCAGACTACGGTCTTTACTATATCAAAATTTTACATTTTCTTTTTTGTATCAGTAAAGTATTTATTTCTCCCTCTCACACGGGTATAAAGAAATACTATTGTATTATAAATCTAGTTTGTTTCCAGTCTTTATTTTTAATACCATTAAAACAGATATTGCATGGTTTTAAAAATAATTGTACAAATAATGAAAATTTGCCATTTTGTGCAGAAAATCACAATTATTAGTTTGTCAGTAGAAATGCAGATAATTCAGTCGATTGAAGCGTGTATTAATTAACTAATCATAAATGTTTGAAAAGTTTCTTTGATTTTAATACACTCATCTAAAGAACTGGTGAAAATGTGCGATATTTTCTAACGATATGTATATAGCCCATCCAGTTCACAAACTTATAAAGAGAGGGGCGTCTCACTATTGTGTTGTAGAGCAGCAAAATTAACTGCATTTATATAATTTAAAAAAAAACTAAAAAGTCTCCCCCCCCAGAATCAAATAATTATAATAGAGCAATGTCGATGTTGAACCTGCCTTCTACTCTGCAAAACGTTCCAGGCGTCATTTTCCGGGACAAACACATTAACAGTACCACTATAATAATAACAATAATGCATTTAATTTATAACGCACTTTACATTTGGATCAAATCTCAAAGTGCTACAAGGAAAAGCAGATAAAAGCATCAATAAAAAAATAACTATATAAAAACATGACCAAAAAGCAGCAATGTTAATTAAAAGTTATAGGTTCTGCTATAAAGTTTTAAGTCCTTTTTTTTAAATGTGTCAGTCGTCTGTGGAGCCCTCAGATGGTCAAGAATGACAATAATATGAAACATACCTGTCCAGTAAACACTGAGCAGTTAAGGCTTCAGAAGAATGGTCGACCCACTGGACAAAAATGTTTGTGAACTCTTATTTCTACTTCTCCAAAGCGGTGTTACATTTGCTGTCTGTAAAAACTTGGAGGGGAAATAGAGAGGGAGCTAACGGCTGTTGAGAACTTTGTTACGACCAAATATGGCGCTATGGTCAAGCAGAGCAATGGAGCCATTCACGAGCCTGACAGTTCATTAAATCAATAACTAATGGATAGAAAAAGTTATTTTAATCTTGATCAGAATAATCTGGATCAGTTTGACCAAAATCACTCCTATTCTATGGGATCGTATTATTTAACAAGCACTCCCAATACCCGAGGGCCTAAATTATACGTTTAAACATGACACAGAAACAAAGTCACTTGCAATAGCTGCACGTTACTATTTTTCATATACCCCGACATAAGACTCACAGAGAGAAGGTTAATAATGCACCAGCGGCTCCTTGAACCGTTTTAAGGACGGGACATGATCCGTGACAGGACAATCGTGTTCGGCTACCGTCTCTTCACACATTCCCTGATAGCGTTATAATAACATCAGCGAGCCCTCGACACGCTGGAGCAGCAGAGAAGCCGGCATCCTGCGGCCCGTCCAACAATGTTATCAAGCAAAAAGAGGAAGTGAAAACAATGACATTAAATAACTATTTGGGCAAATTCATTTTCCTCTATCTTTATCAATGTGAATTGTGCTTACTTTGTGTTGTATCCTTTTCAGCCATTGATACTGGCTGCCTTCCATGTGTGCAAGTCATGCTGATCTTCTCTGGTCACAGTCCAGGAGTGTGTTTGCCAAGGCAACTAGGGCACTGGGTAAAGAAGTCAAGCCCTCGGCAGACTTTGACTCACTGGAAAGCTGCATGATCGCTAGCGCAATATGAAATTGTGTGTTTTCTGAAAAACGTTTTATGCCTACTCAGAAACAGAGAAGGGAGAAACAACTGGACGGCCACGTAAGCCTAAAAATAACAGCATGCGTTGTCTGCCAGTGCAGAAAGCCGTGAATTCAAAGCCAACAAAGGCTGTAATCCAGTGTGTACTCTCTGAGAGCTAGATCATTTAAAGTTCAAGGACTGAAATGACAGAATATGATAATGTAAAGTTATAAATATAAAACCAAAGACTTCATTGACCGGCTCTAGCTTAGTGCCCTGGGGCAGGTTTTATATTTCTGAATTTAATCTTGTAGGGGATCAACCTTTAAATCTCGCTGATGGTCCTGCAATGGATCACAAAACTTACAGTTCAGATAGAGTTACAATTTCTGAGTTCAGCCCGGAGACAAGATCATTTTCTGGATTAAGTCGGATTTACTTAAATGGAAATGCATTGCGTTCTCTTTTTACTTTTAATCCATAAAAAGGTTGCCTACACCAACACTGACGTCTACATAACCAAACCACTTTCAAAGATCTAATTTGCTGGAGAGCAGTGTTGCTATTCCAGCCATAAACATCTGCTGCAGGGGGTCTAACCCTTGGCTGAGGATTATGTTATCGCCTGCGTTTGTTTGTCTGTCTGTCTGTGCCTTCCACTTCAGTGTCCCTGTTCAGCCCATTGTGCCCCCAGCTCCACCGCAAAGAAAAGTCAAATCAAAGGCCGCAATAGCCACATTGTGACGTAACTACTCCAAACGGCTTAATATTGTATTTCATTTTAAATGTGCAAAACAAGCAAAGTCACCAAAATGTAATCACCGCAAGGACAGGCCAAAATCTACCTCAAAGTAAAATTTCATGCAAGTCCATCCTGTCGTTTTTCAGTAATCTTGCTCACAAAGAAATAAATATACAAAGAAATAACCAGACATGGTTATTTATACACTTATTATATACACTCCTTTGCGAGGGTAAAAAAGTGGACGTGTAAAGATGTGATTCTGAGTATCTTAAGCGGCGCAGTGGGCATCTTTAATTCTGTATTCAATTCAATATAGCAGGGCTGCTGTATTATCTTCCTTTAAACGTTGATGGTTGTAACTAATAAAATGGTTTCCATTGAACAAGCACTATCAAATAACGCCTACTTCACAGTATTTCCCCCAGGAGGGGAGGGAGAGGTGGGGGAGGATGAGCGCAGCTTCCCCGAGGTAAGCCTTAGGACAGTGGGTCCTAAGGCTTAGGTCACAGTGACCAGATCTGGTTGACAAAGGAGTTGCAGGTCGCACGCAAGCTAAGAAACTTGCAGGAACAAGGGTGAGAAAACAAACATTACTTTGGGCAATTTACTCATTCAGAGAAACCACAGTTCCCTCACTACCCAGTAGTCAAAATATTCTTCTGAGAAATCGCACCTGAAACAGAAACTACGCAGAATCCTCTCACTGCCGACCGCAAACATGCAAGTTTTCTTAACATCGGAATGCTGTTGGCCACAACTTCCCGCTGGATGGTTTAGCAGTTCATAAAGCATGACACTGTCACGATCGTCCGTAGAGCTTTTACACTCATTGTGTTCTTTCGTTGTCGCCATCGCTGGCACCGTGTCTGCAGAACCTTTGTGTTAACGCAAAAACAATTTCATGGATCGTTCTCAAATTTTATACCGACATAGACCCGAAGAAGAACTGGATTGATTTTGGGAAAAGGCGGTTGCATAGTTTTACTACAGGGGGAGCGTTATCTCCCAACGTGTTTGGGCCATAATGTCTGGGAAAACAGCATTAGCCCATTTATTACCATACAATTTCTGCATTGTTGCAGGAAGGTTAGGTTAGACACTCAAATCTTCGTCGGAGCTGATGGGAAGCATGTCTTATGCCGAGATGTTTGAGATGTGGGTGGTTTCTTCGGCATGTTTAACATCAAACTTAGTGGGCTAATTAGCTGGGTTTGCATGGACACTTCATTCTTCATGGTTGAAATAAGTCGGAATGATTTCAACCATGATTATTATTGTTATTAACAGCGGTTTGGAATGGCGTGTGTTGCTAAATTACTGACAACTTCGGGTGGAAATACATTAATGCATGATAACCAGGGTGTATGTCACAGTTTATATGTCTAATTATTATTTGTTGAATCTGTTAAGTATTACAATTAATGACTATTGTAATATATCAAAATTATGGTCCATTCTTACCACATACAAAAAAAAAGAAAAGTCTGCATCATTCATACTCAGCCTGTTGGCTTTGATATTTACCATCCATTGGGGGGGGGGGGAAGCATACGTCATGACGTCATTTCCGTAAACACAATGCAATTCGCATGCATTATTAAACACAGGCTGCAAAGCTCTAGAATCAGACAACCAACGGCGACAACGTCTGTGTACCCCCTGCTGTAATACTTACTTTTGTCCTTCCATTTATTGTGTAGTTTCCCAGTTTACCGTTACAATGTCTAACGAGGTCGTCCATGCGACTCATGAGAAAGCGGATCTTCTCGCAGCCGGCCTCAAGCCCGTCAATCCACGTGATTTTGTCCCCACGGATGTCTTTTGTGGAGTCGCTCTTTTGACTGACTAGCTGTCCGTCTGTGAACTTGCCTGTATTGTGAAGGGCTTTGACGTTGTCAAATATGCCCAAACCAGTCTCTGCTCCTAGAAAGCTGTCCACCACACAGATGCCGTGCTTGTTCATACACGGGACGATGTACTCCACGGCAAGTTTCTGTGGAGATGAGCTCGTTTGGCCGTTAGGTGTGGCGGTAATGTTGCAGCCGTCCTCTCCCGGTTTGTCGCCAACCCGTGGTGCTTCTGTGGTTGTGGTTTCAGGTGGAGATGCGTTGTCCGCCGGCTCGGGGCTTATCTTTTCCCGGCACTTCTCCGGTTCCTTGTCTTCCCCCGGCGGCTGAGTCCACTCAGGCTCGTGTGTGGGAAGCCGCGCCTTGTCCGCATCCTTACAAATGAGTTTGTGTTTCTTCCAGTGCTGTTTCTGGTGCTCCTTGCTGCAGTAGAAGGAACTCCGGCACCTACCACACTTAAGGAGGTTCTCCATTTTCCCACAAAGTTCACAGTACTGCCGGTCTCGCTCCAGGTCGCTCTGCTGCTTCTCCATGTTTGCGGCTGCGCTGCGCCTTTAAGTCCAATCCTTCACACGAGCCCTGTTAACTGACAACTTTGGGAAACCACCCACTGCCTCTGCCACGCTACACCGCGCGAGAAGGAAAAGTGTGACTCAAAACCGCGCCATTTTATCAAACTTTCTCCTTTTTCACATCTTGTATCACTTACGGAACACGACACCTTGTGTATCGGGCCGAGAGGTTCGGGTTGGTTCGTCAGGAGGCATCTTTTCTTGCTAGCTGTCTGTCCGGAGAGAGTGTATGGCGCCGTTTAGTGTGCTCCCAGCCGTTGTATAGACCAGCCTGCGATGACGCCACACACAAGCCCCTCCCTGCTTGTGGCGCTGCCTTCAAGGTGTGTCGGAAATACGGGCTTCCTTAACAAATTCCATTTGCAGACTGTCAACGAATATGCCCAACACACGTGGAAGCAGCTAATCGATAATGTCTGTTGATCAGGCAGCATTTTAACTTTATTAGACCCTCTGTTTAAAGGCAGTAATGAAAAGTAGATTTAATTAAAAAATATTTTGGAGCACAGTTCAGAAATGCGTAATCAAGCATTTGCATTGTATGCCATTAATTAAATATAATATTTTTGTGTATAACAAATAAAACCTCATTCACGTAGTAGTTGCTTTATCATAGATAATAGATTGAACCGCCGTGTTCATCACTCAATAAAAATATAAATACATTTTTAAGAGAAATCTATTATTAAAGGCAGTCATTAGCATGGATAACTTATGTGAAAGGTGTTTGAAAAAGGTAGAATGGATAGTTTGTGAGATATGTTTCAGATGTGATGACTTCATAAAATAAAATAAAAATATCAAAAGGTCCATCCTGGGTCCAGGAATAATATAGTAATATAGTGTAAAAACTGGAAGTATGTAAAAGTGTATTCTTCGCTGGACAAGATGACAAACATTGAGGGTTACCTAAAAAAAGAATCATGGTTCTTAAGTAAAATAAACTTGGGAGCGCTTGTACTTGTAATTAAGTGTATTCCAGTCGATTACAGCACTTGATTTACCAGTCTCTATAGATTTTTACAAATAAAATGACTGATGGGTTATTAAAAATGTACTCTTTTTTCTTTGCCAAAGTTTCCAGTGTCTGTGTAGAGCTAAAAGCTAATTTTTATACTAAATCAATGATTATCTAAGTTTCACGACTTTGCCAATGAAACACGTATTCCGTGGACAAAATGTATGAATATGGAAATGGTTTGCAGCCCAAGGACGAAAATTCTAATCAGAATAGCGCTGGATTGCTTCCAATTGATTTTAGAAATTGGTTCTACAGTACTTCAAAACCAACCAGAAACAATCCAGTGTGTTGAAAACTCGAATGTTGGATCTTAAAGGGAGCACTTAAATGCATCATTCGTCAAAATCGACGTCATTGTGTTTTGCCCTCATTCCAGGCCTGCGTGCGTGAAATTCCTTTCACACAACAAAAGAACAATCCATATAAAGATGCTGCTTTAGTTATAATAGAAACGATAGTTGGGAGGTTAATGAATGTTATTTTTTTTTGTGGTTTGAAGTGACTCTATTTGACTAAAGGAATACATTTTGTATTAAATTCTAATGGATTTTCATGAATCAATTACTTTACAATAAGACATGGATGTTAATATAGTTATGTCTATTTTGTGTTCTATCACTAATTGTTCTAAATAAGGAAATTGGTAGTAATGGCAGCAAATGTTTCATGTAGGGGCAAATCACAAGCTCCAAGTTGGCGCCAGTTGTGCCGCACGTACACAGTCCAAACGTGTCCCTGGAGGTGGGGGTTGCTGGATAAATCTGATTTAAAAAAAAAAAGGTAGGATGAAACATATTTTAATAGCAAGTCCTGACTGTGTGCTCGGTGTGGGTTGTATACCAGAGACAGAAATTGTTTTGCTAGGAAATGTTGGCCTGAGTCAGTTATATATAAGAGTTACACTTAAAATAAGTATCTGGACACAACATTTATTGATATATTGCAGGAAGAACTCGTGGTCACTATAAATGTAAGAATTTATAACAGTTGAAAGTTATTTACAATTATTTAAAAAAATCAGTAACATTAACTCAAGTCGGTAGGATCAATGTTGCAAGAAAACAAATGCCACGCTCTAATATGTTACTACATTTCCCATCATGCATTTCTTTTTTTATTTCCAGCTAGTCGAAAGCCCTGCGATCATTGATGACCACGAGGATGCCTGTAACTTAAAAACAAGATATCTCGATTTATTTAGCATTGTTAAATATTTAGACTATATTTAACCCGCCGTTGAATGGACTGAATAGATACCTTTTATTTCTAAGCGGGTCTGTTTTGTCGGGTATCACTGTCCGATCATTTCTGACAATCCTTTTCTTTTATTACATTCGATCGACAGGAGTTGAGTCTGGTGTCCAAGATAGCTTAAAATATTTACTACGACACCGAAAACATGAATAAGCGAGAGGGTAAGTCAAGTTTTTCCGACTTATCCCCCCCAAAAAAATAACCATAGCATGAATGTTGTTTTTATTGGTTATCTTTAGCATGTGGTATCTGAGATAGCTGAAGAGTAGCTGGGCAAAAATACATGCTAAAACTAGCACGTAGTGTGATTGTTGTTAGAACTGTAGCAAAATGACCCACTTTTAGTCTGGTATCCTCCATCTCTGACTTAAATGTATTATTTATTAATCGACAGTAGAAGTGGTGGAGTCGTATATAGTTCAGTTAGAGTTTAGCTGTAACGTTAGAAATGGTTTTTGTTACTGATTATTCAGTCCATATTTTGGGTTCATGTCTTCAGGTGCTTAGATTTGTCTGATCAGCTGTAAAGAAAAACTTAAGAGTCGTCACTTAACACCATTGAAACAAAGACAATCTCGAAAGGCACACATTTGAGTCTGGCACTGGTGTTGGTCTTTCATTTTTGGCAATTTGTATTTTGATCGTTGCCTTCACAATTAACCTGTAATCATAATGTTTAAACATTTTTTTCCCTACTTTCTAAAGTTAACACTGTATATGCACCGACCAGTCATACCATCATAACCACTAACGGGTGAAGTCAGAACAACATGGTGCACCACTGAATGCATCTACAGCTGTGCATTCTTCATCAGCAAGCAGCCTCAAAGACGCTTGCATTCATCAATCTTTAATTTTTTACACAATCAATACCCACAAACTCAGCTTCTTAGCCTTTTAACTCCTCTGTTGCATTTCAGATCCACAGTCAGACTGTCTCTCAGCCTCCCCCACCCAAAGGTGCTCACGTTTAGGTAGCAAAGACTAGTGAATCTGGGTGATCGAGTGGAGGCGTGTACCGTATACCGAATTCTCAAATTTTGGAGCTAGATCCCGGAGGAAGCTGTTAATAATGAAATATGATTTTTCTTAAATAATTATTCAACCAATAATGATATATATGCCATTTCAAACCCTAACCTCATCATGACACTACTTATTTTCGGTGATTCCTAGTTGCCTTGACACCAACAAGGACTGACTGGTTAGTCCTTAAAATAGATGAAGTCCTAAAATGTGTAAAATTCTACCATTCCCTACACATAAATATATATTTTTGTTATTATAGCAAACATTCATGCCTTTAAAGATGTTTATCAACTGTTTGTAATAGTCTTAAATATCAGATATTTGAAGCATTCCACCCAAGTCAAAGTAGCCCTAATGACATGATGTAAACAACCTAAGATGTCTCCATGTGTATCATCATGGGCGCACCAGGAATTACATTACCTGGAGTTATTTGTCATCAAACACAAACTACAGTATAACCAGACTTTCTCTGTCTCATGTCAGGGGAAGGATGTAACCGGAGAAATGCTGACGCATTGCAGGGTGGCGAGGTTGGCGTCAACCAATCCTCGCCTTTTATCACTGTTTTCAAAGGTAATTGCATCAGTAAATCTTTTGCACCCACATGGTTGGATGTGTTCATTAGTGTTTGGGTATTTCTTCTCCAACCTTTTTTTTTTTTTTCCCTTGTCTTTTCAGTTTTCCAGCAGGAGCTCGACACCAAACACGACAAATATGAGCGTCTCGTCAAGATCAGTCGAGACGTCACCATCGAAAGCAAGAGGAGCATTTTTCTTTTACATAGAGTCACAAGGTATATAATTATTTACATGTTATTGTAGTCAGTTGAGATCTAATTGTTCCTTTGCCAGGGGAAGGGGGAATGTTATCAAAGCAGCTCATAAACCAGGATATACTAGCCTTCAGACATTGTTTTTTTAGAAGTGGCTTGTGGTGCAAAAGAGAAGTTGATCTGTTAAAAGTGCTTAAATAATATATATTGTGAAGATATATATTGTTTCTCTCCTCTGGTTTTGAAGTGTACCAGTTGCTGAAGATGTTCTGAATGAAGCCGATTCGAAACTGGATGCAGTCAGGCTGAAAATTGGTCAAATTGCCGAAGAGCTCACAGGAGAAGACATCTATCAGTTCCATAGAGCTTTCACGCCAGGTAAGTTTCTTTAGACACCTTTTCTTGTCAAAGAAACCAATTGAACCCATAAATAAACTCTGTGGGACTGTTTTGTAGTATTGCAGAACAAAAATCCTTCATTTTCACGGGCCCATTCAAAGAAGGAGGCATGTTAATACCGATCAGATATTTTCAAAGCTCACAAATGGATGGATGCAAGAGTGTCTTTTCTTTTATATATTATATAAATATATACAGTATATCGGTGATAAAATGACGTATGACCATGGTTCCTGGACTCTGTAGACTCTTCTATTGTCTTCTTTCATCATCGCATTTGTGCAGGATCACAGTGACCTGTAGGACACACGGAAAGGAGCTCTGCTTGGATCATGTGGAGAAAATAGAGTGGAAGACATTTGTTCTTCACGTATCCTGTTAACAGCAAGAAAAACAAATCCTCTGTATTTATTGTAGGTAAATATAGACACCAAAGACATACCAGCGTATGGTATGTCTCAGCAGAATATATTAGGCTGCACAGGAACAGCTTGTCCTGCTGTTGACGTGTTGGAAGCAGGTAGGATGGGGTCGCTTAAAACTTAAGGGCTAAATTGTGACATTCTGTGACATTTGTCAAAGCATCTCCAGGACTGCAAGTCTTGTTGGTGCTTGTGGGAGGTACTACCCACTACCAGAGGACCCCTGGTGAACTTCGAAAGGGTTATGGGCTCCCAAGGCTCACTGATGTGTGTGGAGGGGAGAGCCCTGTTTGTGTGGTCCGATCCCGCAGTAGAGCTACTGTTGCACAGATTTCTGAGATTCTATCATTGTTAGCAATGTTAATTAGAAGTTACAGGTTCTGCTAAAAAGGAAAGTTTTAAGTCCTTTTTTAAAAGTCTCAGTTGTCTGTGGAGCCCTCAGATGATCAGGGAGGGCATTCAACAGACGAGGGGATGCAGAACAGAAAGCCGGATTACCTATGGTGCTGAGCTTAGTCCGGGGGAGGAGGAGGCGGTATGAGTGGGTAAATATACTGATCAACCCCATCCTTCCTTCCCTCGGCCAAGAAGGTAATGTTTGTCTGTTTGTTTTTGAGATGGATTATGGAAAAACTACAGGACAGATTTGCTTAAAGGTTTACTCAGATGTAGGCTTTGGCATATCCTAGAAGTGATTACATTCTGTTGACATTACGTGTTTCACAGCAACAAGCAAGCAAACCAAAGCAGCTCGATAGAACGAAACAAAATAATAAGCCGTTTGGAGTAGTGACGTCACAATGTGGCTATTGTTGCCTTTGTTCCTTTTACTCCTTTGATGTTTCTTTGTGGTTGGAGCTGGGGCCTCTGTTTCAAGAGTTCCTTTTATTCCTCTGATGTTTCTTTCGGGGTGGAGCTGGGGGCTCAGTGGGCTGAAATGAGTCACTGAAGTGGAACGCGCAGGAAAGCAAACGCTACAGAGACTTTGAGAGATACTCGTAGAGTTTGTTGGAGTTGTCAGTAGATTTAGAGGCTGGCATTAACTCAGACATTAACATAGAAATCTGTATACATTTTTCCTAAGCATTGGGTATTGTTGTGCCTTGGCGGAAGTTTGCGCTCTCTGAGAGATATTCTAGTAATATTTAAGATTTCTTTCTCAACACCACCATGGCTACTTTGCTTATCTGAGAAATCCATTAAAGAGAGAAATCTGTAAGCCCCTTAAGAAAATCTGTCGCCCACTATTGAACTTGTCTGGGTCAAATCTGTAGCTACGTATATAGTCTCTTTTTTCCGTCTGACTTAAATTTCCCTCTTGGTTCATATGAAAGAACTCTTATTTCTAATAAGGTCTCGGTTTCAGAAGCAAGTCATGAAACGGCAAAAGGATTTGAGTTTAGACACTTTTGCACAGGCGCTTTTAAGGGGGGACAATCTTTGCTCTGCTGTTATCACCTCAACCTTCCTATTTGGCTTTCAGAAATGTTTTTTCTACAAGTGTGAGACTCTGTGGCACGACTGGATATGATAGACACACCCTCTGATAAACTTGTTATCCCTCTCGTATCAATACCAGTTTTCGTCAAAGTAGCCAAAATGTCTGCAGAGGTTTGAGAAAAGCATTACTGGAAGCGAGAGTGAGCTGTTATCTGGCAGATGGGGAAGTGGTTTTTAGATTGTGGTCACTCAGGAATCATTGCTGCCTCCTCCGCGACGTGACCAGTGGCAGTTCCCACCAATTAGACGCTTCATTTTTTTCCCCATTTTTATCATCTTTATTAGATTGGGACTTGGCCCACTGCACGATCTCTCCAGATAATCCTGGCTGGACGTGAAGTTTCCAGTCGGGTATAATGGGCCTCCTGCTTTTTTTTTCTTTTCTTTTTTTTAAACGAAGGACCGTTACAGATGTTGTTGACTGATAGCAGGTTAAAGTGGCTCTTTGATCGGATCAAAGTGGCTCTTTGATAAGATGTTTAGCTCAAAGCTATGAGACAGTGCCAAACAAAAGTGTAGTCGAGCAATTCCCAGGGTTCACCTGAGGGGGACTGTGGACAAAAATGAAGCTCAATCAATTTACAAAAGATCTGGATATTCCCAGACGTTTGTTGAATTCCGATGAAAATCATTCAAAAGTTTCCAGCAGCTGTGCCAGTAGGTGCTATCTTATAACTGCCTTCTGTTTTTCCTTGAGTCATTGTTTAGACACCGTCTCCGGTAATATTCTGTTGTTTTCTGGGTCTCTGTGACCGAAGGTGCTGCTGAGTAATAACACCAACAGCTTTCGACAGTAAACTCAGGAAGTGAACTCCACCTGCCCGCCTCAAAGCCCGTGCAACCTTCTTGTCATATCCTGTCCATTCCAGATACGCTTTTATTCCCGCTCAGATAGTGTCACGGATATGGGGCTGCTGCCAATGTTTAGATATTAGTAGTGTTGATACGGTTGATGAAAAACGTACAATATAGAGCCTGGGCATGAAGTTTACGCCCACAAATTAAACAGAAAATGTGCTTGCACGTACTTGTGCAGACGTGAGAGTGTTGATCCTCGAATGAGGTGTGGTCAAGTGCGATGCTTGACGCTTTGCTTTCACGAGGCTGCCGAAAAAGCAAATGTGTTAAGGGCCAGCCAACGAAAACATCAGCAAAGGTGTATCTCTGAAAAGTCTCCAATCCCCTTCATGATACAAGCAAACCCCCTGATTGAGCTCCTCAAATTAAATGTGAAGTTATTTCAAGAGTATTTTTAATAAAAAAAGAAGTAGAGTAGAAGTGATATAAATATGAACTATTCCATTAAAATATGATATAAACCAGCTGGATCTCAAGTCGATTCATATGCACCAAATTTGGACTGAATCGGATCAATGGTTGAGAAATGATGTCCTAAAAACTTTTGGAGGTAAAGCTCCCCCCTAGTCATGTAATTATACAACCGACCTTTCCCAAAATCAAGCCAGTTTTTACTCCTACTAAAGTCTATGTGGGTATAAAGTTTGAAATCGGTCCATGTAAAAGTTTTTGCGTTATCGCGTTAACATGATGGATCTGCGGCGGCGATGACGATACCATGATATCCCCAACTTTTCGGGGATATAAACGGGCCAGTTCAGAGCGCGGGAATACTAGTGATGCACAAACCAGCTCTGACTTCATCTGAATACACATGTACATTTCAAGGCACGTCTCAGATCTCCTCTAACGGCGTCTCAGGATCCGTTGAAATGGATATTTTCCTTCATGAATTAAGAATTTTGTTGCTCTAATTCCTTCCAGTGACCCGCTGTGCAGTACTGTGGAATAAATGCACGTTATGGAGTCGTCCGCTGCTTGTGATCAATTTAGGCGTTTGATATAAATACGCAGAAATTGGTACCATACTTTCTCTCAGCTGTTGCCAATGGGCCTAAAAGAACTTTATGTAAACCCTGAGCTGGTTAAGTTCATTAATATTTAGTTTCTTCATGTTGTATTATTTGACTTACCTGCATCCCTCTTGCTATTGATCAGAACAATCGTTTATGTAACCCGCAGGGCAGAGAATTATTGGAGGCACTTTAGGAAGAGGCTCCACAGGTCAAACCACAAGTTATCAATTAGATCAATTTCAATTAGTCGGGCTTAAGTCGTGTTTTGACCAAAACCCGCCAATGAATAATTAAGCAAGCAATGCAGATTCCTCCATTAATGTCTGAGTTATTGCCAGCCTCTACATAGTCTGCAGCCTTTCGTCTTCTGCGCCTGCCACTTCAGCGTCTCTGTTCAGCCCACGGAGCCCCCAGCTCCAACCCCAAAGAAACACCTACATGTAGGCTAACTTAATTCATTTCCGTCCTCTAGTTTTTCCCGTAGTCCCTCTCACCGAAAAACGAATAAATAGAAAAAAACGCACAGGAGTGAAAAGATAAGGGTATTAAAAGACTTTCCTGCGCAATAATGAATTGTAATTAAGGAAATGTGTCATATGAAAGAATAAAAAGATAATTTCTTTCATCGAGTAAGATCCAATTAGATTAAAACTGAATAATAGTGCATGTGTTATCTCAGAGAAGCATTAATCAGACAATAGAAGTTTACGTCATCCTCAGCTCAGGTAAACACCGTTGTGATTTGCATGAAACGGCCAATTTAGATTAGAGAATCTAAAGTGAAGAGGAACGGCGTTTTCCCCCTGAACGCCTGCAGCGCGGCCTTAAACTTACTAGGCGATTCGTTGCCCTTTGAAGTTCAGTTGCTGCTCCAAATGTAAACTTCAGACACAAAGTCTTTCCGTCCTGTGATTATTTGATTGTTGTTTACACAGGGAAGCAAATGAAGGGGTCATCGTAGCCCGCCACAAAAAAGGGTCACTCTTGGTCAATCAAAACAAAACCACAGGAAGCACGTTTTTTTTGTTTTTTTTATTTGACTCATTATCTCCATTTCTGATCTATACTGGGCCTCACGCACACTCTAAACACTTTTCTCTCTTGATACACTGTTTACCTTTTTCTTTTTCTTTTTTTTCATTTGAAGAGTGGCACATTTTTTTTGGTTCATTGAACAGCGAAAATAAATAGAGGAATGTAGTTTAGTTCAAACTCCTGGGCGTCTGAACTGATTCGTGTCAGTGTTATTTTTCGACAATAGGAATCCAGGAGTACGTGGAGGCGGTCTCCTTCCTGCACTACATCCGCCACCGCAGCCTCATCAGCCTGGAGGAGATCAACGCCAGGCTGGTGTTCCCGAGGACGGACAAGGTCGTTCCTAAGGTAAATGTATAGATGGGTCGTTTATGTGGAACATTTACTGAAGCTAGAATGTGTGTTTTGACAGATATGTTTGGGACAGAGAAGGATTCTAGACAGTCGGACATGCTGTCTTCTACTTCCAGCCTCTATTTGTTCACATGTGGTATAAAAGAAAAGAACATTTCTTTTTCTTTTGGCGGATACATCATTCCATTGATGGTCCTTTGGGATTGGAGCAGGGGGCTCAATGGGCTGGGCAGAGACGCTGAAGTGGAAGGCGCAGGAGACGAGCGGCTATGGAGTATTTGAGAGATACTCGTGAGAGTTTGTTGGAGTTGTCGGCGCCGTTGTGTCTTGGTGGAAGTTCTTTTTTCTAGTTATTTTATGTTCTCTCAAAGCAGTGAATATTACACCAACACATCATTGGGTATTACTTCGTCTTGGCATTGTTTGTCAGTAGGTCATCTTATTGATACTTTTAGATTTTTCAAGAGGATTTGATGTCGACAAAGCAGCTGTGATCTCGGTATGTTGTAAGCAGCAGCACGATGACATGCCTTAAGAATCCACTTCGTCAATTTGTAATTCTGCGGGGAACCGTGTTTTGTGAATCCTGCTGAAACCAGGGCGCAATCCGTCCCAAACTGAAAGAAACAATTGTGTTTTCATCTCAGGGCCCAGCGGAAGTCCCGCCTCCGGGCGCCCAGGTCCTAGCCTTCCAGGTGATGCCCTCTGACTACCTCCTCGGCCTGGCTGACCTGACCGGGGAGCTGATGCGTTTGTGCATCAGCAGCGTCGGCAACGGCGACATCGACACGCCCTTTCAGCTGAGCCAGTTCCTGCGGCAGATCCACGACGGCTTCTCCTACATCGGCAACACGGGCCCGTATGAGGTGTCCAAAAAGCTGCACACGCTACGGCAGAGCCTGGGCAAAGTGGAGGACGCCTGCTACGCGCTGCGCGTTCGAGGCTCCGAGATCCCCAAACACATGCTGGCCGACGTCTTCTCCAGCAGGGCCGCGCCCATGGACCCGGAGGAAGGAGTGGTCTAAGTCCCGTCTGCCTATTCTCCTTCCAGTTTGTGTTTTAAGTAGTTTTGACAGATGTTCAGTACGTTTTGTGAGTTTCTGTTGTCGTGAACACAGCTGCCTAGCGGGCATGTTAGCTCCTGATCACCCCCGTTTCTCCTGCATGAATAAAGTCTGGTGCCAAATTCACCACGCCGCCCCGGTTTATAAGATGTTTCGATAACGTGGCTGTGTGTTTATTCTCCTCCCTCCGCCCTTCCCTCTCTCTATCGCACACTGATAATCTCAGGTAGAGCCATTGGCTGCCTGCGCACCCTGCCTACTCTTTGGAGGAGGGTCATGTGACCTCTGCGTTTGGTACGTGTCTCTTCCCTGGTAGGCCCGCTGGCAGAGGCAGACACAACCCTTTTGCCCCCTCCTGCTTCCGCCGTCTAAAAACAATCCAAACCTCAATGTTGATTTATATGCAGTGTGGAGCAGGCTCAGACAGATTCCTGGCAGAAAAACGATATCTTCCTGTTTCCTCATCAACCCATGGTGTCAACTTTTAATACCATCCAGATGGATCCTTGAGGCAGCGAGAGATCTGACTAACATCTGTGTAATCTATAATCGGAAAAAGGAGGCTCTCTTTTGTGATAGAGGACAGATTTGACTCACAGAGAGTAGAGGATGTGCTTCACACGGAGCCTCAGGATGAAACACTCCTGCCTCCTTTTGCAGATAAAAATAGTATCTATCCACAAACATGATCAGGGATCGTTCCATTCTTCTCTTATGTTCTTTTAAGGATGTTGTAGAAATGAAGGGAATGTAATAAACGTCTGCTGCACGGTGGTCGGTTTCAGTATTACAGATTTGTAACTTGATTCCTGACTTCTACGAGACGTTAAAAACATTCCAAATGCAGAAAAAGTTTCACTTTTGTTTGAGGAGGCCAATATATAGATACGAAAATCGCCAAGAAATTCCAAGGAACTCTCCTTCAAAAGCTAAAATACCTTTTATTGTAACGGCATGGTCATTTGGACAATGAGAATATTCCACCTGCATGAAGAGATTTAGATTCGACTGTCTTTTTGTGAATACTCAAAACGTTAATGTTTCTTACCTTTAACAGTTGTCGTTTATTGTATTGTACATTTTGTTGATGTGGCGTTTGTGGATCAAAATTCCATCTGCTGGAGGACTGTTGTGTGTGTGTATACTTCCTTCTTTAGGCCACACCCCTTTATGCAGTTGGAATATTCTCATTGGTGATCACCACAATGAAATCTCCTGCCTCCTGATGAAGCCTTCAGGCCCAAACGTGTTGGAGTTACTATTTTATAGGTCCAAATGACCACGCCGCTACGGTAAAGGTATTTCGGCTGTTAAAGGAAAGCACCTTGGAATTTTTATTTGTGATTTTCTATTAGATGTTATTGGGAGATTTAATTCATCGCCTCAATTCTATAAAAGTTTAGACATTACGTAAATTGTTAATGAAAACAGCTTCCAATAGTTTGGTTTTATCCTTTTAAAAGCCTTTAATGTCCTGCTTAACTGTTTAGTTGAGTCCTTATTTCTTATTGAAAAATGTTTATATGGCCCAGTGGCAGCATGTATATGCTAAAGAGTAAGGGGCCGAGGGCGGCTCCCTGGGGGACGCCACATGTCATCATCTAGTTTTCTAAATACATGCTTTGCCAAAAGGCTGAGCTAATCTAATTCAAATTCTTCTTTTTTTTTCGCAATGAAGTGCAAAGAGTCTGATTTTTTTTTTTTTTACTTTTCAAAAACATGCTTGACCAAACGATGCGTCATTTTATGGTCAATATATTGACATTGAATCGATAAATGCACCCAAAGACATAAAATATGCAATGAAATAATTTTTGCCACAGTTAATAGTTGTTTTTTTTACTTTTACTCTTTTTTTTTTGACACTCTGGAAGGATTTTGGAGCAGATGATAAATCTATTTTGCAAAAAATATTTGCAAAATAAGATACTTTCAAACTGTCAAGAACTTTCCCTTTATGTTTAATTCTAATGCAATGATTTTAAATTATGTGTTTGATTAAAATCCCAGTTTCAACACTTTACACATCGATCGTTTCTACGAGTCAGCATAAAGACAACCGTAAAAAAATAAAGAAATCCATAAACAAACCAAAATCTATTCTTAAATATATTTCAAATGTGACCAAGAAAATAACCAGACATCAAGAACAGACACCAAATGTAGATTGTGAGCAATTCCACATCTCCCAGTCTCCTGTTGTTCCGGTCCAAACTCTCATGAGCTACGTTGCTGGCAAAAATAATCATACTTTTTTTTTTTTTTCAATTAAGCTGATGAGTAATGACTTTGCATATATTATATTTAACTATTTTTGATTGAAAGGAAACTGGCCGTCAAGATTTTTTATAATGAAACACAACACATGATGATGATGAAGTATTTTTCCTTCTCTTTGAACATGCTTTATTTAAAATTTTGCCATCTCATTGAAGGGTTATTAGTTTTTATTGAGAGTCAGAGAAAGTTTTTCTTTTTTTTCTTTTTTTTGGTGTGTAAATTGATTAAAGAATAACAAAGAAAAGAAAACACACATTAGGTATTTATATATATTGTTAATACAGTGGAATACTAATAATTATTGTGATAAAATTGCAGTTTTAGAATGAATTAAAAACCTTAAATGGGTGAAATCCCTGATTACCGATCATTTGAAACAAAAATAATGGATGATAATAATAATTTAAACAGTATTCAAGGATTTTCCATGCCTCATCTACAAATAAAAGTAGTGATGGGGAGCTGCAGTTGGAAAATGTGGATCAAACTGTGTCTGTAAATCTATTAAAAGGTGAGTTTGTCCAGTTTTAGATATATATTAACTGCTGATTCAGATGCTTAGTTATAATTATACAGTATAGGAGATTAACCTAAATCTGCGTGTAGCCTGACATCTACTGGTGACAAAGGGTACTTCATCCAAAACACTGCTATGAGTTTATTAAGCATTAAGTGAAGAATATCTTCAATCCAAAGTGAAAAAAAAGTTCAGTCCAGAGGTGGAGACATAACTTATTTGGAAAGAACTTGGAAATATGTAATGTGTCATGTAGGGTAAACTGTCTCTCAAAGCCTGTTTGTGGAAATAATATTCAAAATCAGCTGTTTGTTTGAGTGTCTATTTCTTATTTTAAAAAATGTGACTGAACCTGTTCGTAATACGACTTTTCCATTATTTTATTTTCTTAGCGACGACTTTCAAGGGTTTTAAGATCCCAATAAAGATAAAAGGCTTAATGCATAACCTCCAAGGTGTACGCCACTGTTGACCCAAAATCACATGAAAACACAACATTCCAGAACGTTGTGCTCAGAACCATTTAAAGCGGCGCGGTGGAATGTCTGGAGGGGGAAGAACGACGTATATACCGAGGAGAACATCCTTCCTGCTGTGAAGTATAGTAATAGACCCCGGGCTGCCCGAAGCAGACCCCAAAGTTAAATTATTTTAGGGATCATTAGGATTCCTGGAACATAAGAGTCGGGGGGCACCATAACCAAAATTCTGCTTAGAGTACCAATTTGGCTGGGGTGTTTATATCTATATGTATGTTTATGGGTGTGTATGTGTATAAATACTATTTTCTGTATATATATAAATATATATATGTTTGTTCCTTCTTTCTTTTCGGTGACTTGCTGATTGACTTGCTGATTTATGTTCTTATTTACATTTTGCAGTCCAGATGGAAAGTGAATTTACAGCTTTATAATTTGAATTTATCGAAGAAAAAAAAACAAAATATAAAAATATACATTCGGAGAAAGGTTGATTGTGTGAAGTGATAGAAATATTGAGATAAAGTAATAAATAAAAACAGAAAAACTACAGAACTGGAAGCCTTTGACCGTGAGGAGTGGGCTAAGATTCATCAGGAATGACGTCAGTCTGGCTTTACGTCACATTTGAAGCAGGTCATTGCAGCAAAAGAAACTCTCTCTCTCTCCAAAGCACGAGAGATGCTTATCATTTAGAGGTTGAATCATTTAGAGACTGGCCCGCTGGTGTATAGCGCAAACACCACGGATACTACAAATCCCAAAATGCACTGCGATAGCCGTTACGTCAATTAAGAGCCAAGGGTTTGTTATCCTCGTTCTTCCAGTCACTCCAATAAACATTTGTTAATCCTGACAGGTGATGCTACGGAGGACGGGAGGAGATATAGTTGATAATTATTTTTTTAAAACGATAAATAATAAACGTATTAGTAAGTCGCTCGCGCTTATTACCAAATTGAACGCACGTTTTCATCGACTGGCGAGGTGCGTTCACGTCCTCCAGTTAAAAACAAGAATAACGCATGAAGTTGTTCACATTTAATGACATATACACCTTTAAGCTGTTCATGGCTGTTTTGTTTTTACCTTGACTGATATTGATGTTTAGAAAAAACGATTGATTTGTGATGTAATTATTAACTTGTAAAATACACTTTTCTGGCTGTTGATGCCTCTGAATAAAAACTTTTCAAATGGTTCTGTGAAACTCTGCTGATAGAGAGGGAGACACAAAAAATAGTTATGCTGATCTTTTTTTTAATTTAATCTGTAAATTGACTATATTCTATTCTGTTAGGTTGTTGAGAACAAATAAGAATAAAATTGTCCTAATACCTCAAAATTACCCAATTTGAGTCCCGTTCGGCCCTCGATGTGGACCCCATCTTTAATTTTGGCCAACTCTGCCATTGAGTTTGACACCGCTGCTTTAGAAAATAAGAATAACATAAAAGCACGTGTAGAAATATTTGTGGCTGAGTTTCCTTTAGATGAGTCCAGCAGAGAGAAGCTGCAGCCGGAGGCCTCCACTGTTACTTATTAAGCGAGGGTCAGGGTCCAGAGATAAAGTGGCTCTTACCATTGACTGATCTGGCCTTGGGTTTTAATCCCCTCCATCACACAGCCCTTACCAGCATACCCTCCCTCATCACCGAGGCTTGTCCTTCAGCCAGCTGAAGGGAATGAAAGGACCGCTGGGATGTTGGGAAGGAGCCTGAAAAGGCTCCTCTGTGTGGGGTTCTCTTCTCATTCAACCCCTCACTGCATAGACAAAGGCTCTCTTGAGTATTTACATCGGTATGAGTTCTGGGTATTTAAAATATGTAAAAGTAACACACTTGTGCCCACTGCTGATTATTTTAAGTGCATAGGCTATTTATTGGCTTAAAGTGGTCGAGGAACATAATGTGGCGACAGTATAGGGACCGTGTAAAAACATAAATATCTATTTATTTGATTTAGAGCAAGAAATGTCAATATTTGATACAACAAAAATAAATAATTGCCATTTAAATGACTAAAAGGCACGTTGTTGACAACAACCTATTTTCAATTTCCTAAAATTGTAATAATATTTTTATTTAAATACCAAAATCATGTTACATAAACACTAAAAAATACTGTATAAAAGCATAATAATGATAATTGTCATATCCACATCGTTCTGCTTTTACTACATATTATTATAAAAACATATGAAAGCCGCGTTCAGAATAGTCATACATTCTGTCATTGTGTCATTTATTGATGGCGATAAAGCAAAAATGAGTTATTCATCTCTTTGTTGGGGGTCCCCTGAGCCCCACCTTTGATAGCCACAGGTTTAAGACACTTGAATAGGAGTTGAAGTTGGTAAATCTACGGAAGTGTATTGCTGCCACGCCTGAAAAAGAAAACAGATCGCTGATATGTTATAATGGGAAAAAAATATTGATATATCATAATATTATCATGTTATAACAAATATCTTTCTTTTAAATGCTGAGATATTTTCATGGTATTGAAATTCTAATCACATAACAATAATACTACATTACATTATTTGTCTCTCGCACTGTTTGAATGACGGATAACATGCAGTATGTATATTTCCTCCACTAGGGGGAGCTTAATCTCCAAACGTTTTTTACGATATTTTCTCTATCGTTTATCCGATTTAGACCAAAATTGGTGCGTGTGAATCAACTCGAGGAGATCTATCTAGTAAATACTTAACTCAAGTACTTCATACTTTATTAACTAGGAGGTAGTAGTAACTAGGAGCTTTTAAAAAAAACAACATTTTTTCAGAAAAATGTCGTTTTCCAGAAAGAACTCGAAAAACTATTTAATGGATCATCTTATAGCCCGATAGACCTTCATGTGAGGAAGAACTGGGTTGATTTGGGGAAAGGTCAGTTGGATATTTCTTCCAATAGGGGGAGATTTATGGAAAGGGGAGATAAATGGAAACAAAGTGGAAAAAAGTTGGTCGATATTAATGGACTTGAGAAGATCCATCATGTATTTGTAATATTTTACTCATGACCTCACATTTAATTTCAAGGGAGTTCAATCAGAGGGACTTCTTGTTCAACGCAGGGCATTGGGGACTTTAGGTGTAGTTACACGTAAAAAAAAAAGAAAAGCCGCCGTTAAAACCGGTGATGTTTCCGCTGCTGTGTTCAGAACTCACGAGGCGGTCTGAAGAGTCTGGAGTCAAATTCCTGAACACGTAGGAAGCTCCGCTCTCCTCTCCACTCCTCTCCTTTCCTGTCTCCTTTCCTGTCTCCTTTCCTGTCTCCTTTCCTCTCTCCTCTCCAGCTCGACGCACGGCGCGGAGCGGAGCGGCGTCAATAACGGACTCCTTCAACGACAAGCGGCTGGATTATTCCTTCCCGTGCAAACATCCTTGGATCATTCTTCTTTTCCTCCCAGCAGAAACATGACGTGAAGAAAAGTCTCCTCTCTCCTGACCGACTCTTCCTGCGCAACTTTCAGACGCTTGGTTTCGTTTGTTTTTTTTCCTCGCGCGAGCCGTCAGAACCGGGATCCCAAGAACCGTAACTGTCAGGAATAGTTTATTCCTGTTCCGAGGAGCGCGCGGGAGAAAGAAGCCGGTTTCCACGCCACAGTCCGTGGCGAGGAAGACAGACCGGAGAGGGTTCGACGTTCAGTAACGGAAATGAGATCAGCTCCATCGGGTGGCTCCGCTTTGGCTCCGCTTTGGCTCCGACATGGTCGGTGTGAGTCCGTTTAGAACCGGGATCTGACTTTTTGTTTGAAGCAGCTGACCGGGGAAAGATGTTTGCGGGACTGATGGGGCTTGAATGTCAAAGCAACTCTCTGCTCCATCCCATCATGGAAGGTAAATATACAGCTTTCAAAAACAACAACTTTTACTTTTAATGGAACCTTCTCACTTGATCTCAACAGTGTTTGGTAGATCTTCTGCTGGTCACCATGGCTCCTTTTTAATTATCAATACACAACAGCACTAGTTAAGATAAGAAGGTATCAACAGGCGTCACTTTTGTAAACAGAGTTGGTCCAACTTAGACTTAAACAAGATCCTTAAACAATAAGCCGGAGATCACCCCCCCCCCCCCCCCCCCCCCCACCATAAGTCATATTCACTTCAGTCAGTTCCAGATGATTCAAAGACTTTACATCAAACTCAACCTTTAATTTTACCTGTTTATATCCGACCGATAACCAAAAATATTGTCTTTCTGTCCATTTGAGGAAAAACTTCCACTCCCTGTGTTTTATTCCAGTGGGTAACCATGGTAATGAAAACAGATAAATAAATCCCTTGAAAGGAAAAAAAAGGCCACATGTCATGATCAGAGCACAACGTTTTGAGCAGAAACGCGAAGTGATCCCCAGGAAAGAGAACATAAGACCTGTGTCCCCCTCTGCTCTGCTCCTGGTGGGCGATGACCAGCTTCTGACTGAAGAGGTGAAACTGTGGTTTTAAGTTCCTCATCTGGTTCCTCACATTGACTCGCTGGTCATCACTGCATCATGAAGTCATAGAGGTCAAAACTTCCATATGTAGACTCTGGAGTTAAACATTGATCCCCATGACGGCACTCTTTCAGCTAATCTGAATACTTTACTTAAATGTTTTCGCATTCGGACCCGTCAGTCTGACCGGGTCACTACTTCTGTGTGTTTTGGGTTTTCATCCCTTCCGAATGTAAAGAGGTGTGACCCTCTTTCCACGTGTTAGAGCACAGATTAAATGGGTACGTTCTGTTGGTTTGTTTTGTTTGTTTTGATTGACAGCGACTGATGAATGGATTTCCACAAAAACTGGTTCATGGGTTACAGAACAAACTGGACTTCTTTCAGATTTCTCCTTTAAAGTCAGAGTTATTGCCAGCCTCTAAAGCTACCGACAACTCCAACAAACTCTCTGAGTATCTCCCAAAAACTTCTGTAGCCGCTCGTCTTCTGCGCCTTCCACTTCAGCGTCTCTGCTCGGCCCACTGAGCCCCAATGTCCACCCCCAAAGGAACACCAAAGGAATCAGAGGTACTCTTGAAACGGAGTCCCTGGCTCCAACATCAAAAGAACATCAAAGGAATCAAAAGAACCCTTGAAACTCAGCCCCAATCTCCGCCCCAAAGAAAGATCAAAGGATCAAAGGCATCAATAGCCACAAAGTGACGTCACTACTCCGAACAGCTTATTATTTTACTTAAGTACATTTTAAATTCTGCGAAACACACAACTTCATCAAAACTGACTCAAATTGAGTGGAAACATAACCTCCTTGTCGGAGGTAACACAGTTAAACAGTTTTAAAACAGAACTTTAGGTTCCTGTGGCATCAGCCCGACTGTGGTGGATATCTTCTCTCCACTCAGCTCAGACATATCCAGGCTATTTATGATCCTCATGTGACCACACAGGAAGTGTGGAGCTTTTCTCCTAAAAGTCTCACCACAGGAAACAGAGCACAGATTCATAGATAGATAGATAGATAGATAGAGAGATAGAGAGATAGATAGATAGATAGATAGATAGATAGATAGATAGAGAGATAGAGAGATAGATAGATAGATAGAGAGATAGAGAGATAGATAGATAGATAGATAGATAGATAGATGGATAGAGAGAGAGAGAGAGAGAGAGAGAGATAGAGAGAGAGAGAGAGAGAGAGAGAGAGAGGGAGGGATGGATGGATGGATGGATGGATAGAGAGAGAGATAGGTAGAGAGAGAGAGAGAGAAAGAGAGAGAGCGAGATGGATGGATGGATGGATGGATGGATGGATAGAGAGAGAGAGAGAGAGAGATGGATGATGGATAGATGGATGGAGTCATTGCTCACTTTCACTTCCTTTTTTCCGTGGTTGGTCACAAGTAATAACGTGTTGCACATGTGTCGAGCAGCGCTGCTCCTCAAGAGGCTGCTGACAAGCAGATCTGCTGTGCGTGTGTGTATTTGTGTGTGTGTGTGTGTGTGTGTGTGTGTGTGTGTGTGTGTGATGGTGCCGAACTTGTTCCTCAAACGTTTGTGTTTTTATGAGATCCTCCACATTCCTCCGCTCTTTGGCTGAAGCTCTCACAACAACCGATGGGACGCAGTGTTTAACCTAAAAGCTTAGAGGAGGGCCTCTTTAATCTACAAAAGGTAAATAATCTTTCCTGAGACACTTTCCCCTGATTCTTTACCCTCAGCAACAAGCTGCAGCGACAAAGCTGCTGTTTGGAACCACTCTGGCTCTGTTCCCGTGACGAACCTCGTGGATCGAGTCCATATGTTTTACTCGGATCAGATGTCGGCGTTCATAAGTCCAACCCGTGTCTATAGCATTAATGTGAAAGCCTCCGTGATAACGGACGTTTGTCCCAGTTGTGGACGAGGCCCATACGTCATTTAGAAAACTCCCTCAAACAGAACACACAAACACGGCTAACTTTTCCTGCCCCACCCTTTCCCAGGATTCCAAATGCATCAGTGATGTTCTGAACTTGTTCTTATTAAGTTTTAGCAGGTGGTGTGACATTCATCTGACTTCATCTCAGACAGGCAGGAAGAAAGACAGTATAAATGATTAAAGTATTATTTTAATTTTATTATTCAGCGTTTCAAAAGAAAATTCTAATCTTTAGTCTTAGGCCTCCTAAGAATTAGCATAAAGTTTAGAAGAGCGACCGGATAAACGCTGATATCTGCTGCCCCTCGTCTGTGGAATGCCCTCCCTGACCATCTCAGGGCTCCACAGACGACTGACACATTTAAAAAAGGACTTAAAACTTTCCTTTTTAGCAGAACCTATAACCTTAATTAACATTGCTGGTTTTTGGTCAGGCTTTTATATAGTTATTATTTTATTTTTTATTGATGCTTTTATCTGCTTTTGCTTTGTAGGACTTTGAAATTTGATCCAAATGTAAAGTGCATTATAAATTAAATGTATTATTATTATTATTATTATCTCACGACAGAGGAGCGGGGATGAGAGCTGGCACTGGCTAAGGCAGTGCATTCTGGGATTTGTAGTATCTGCGATGTTTGCGCTGTATACCGGCGTGCCAGTTATTATAGAAAATTAAATATTGTCCCGCAGATATAATTGTTCTGCGGACCGGATGTGGGAAATGAAATGAAAAAAACGTTCGCCGTTGAGTTCGACATGTGCTTTTATCTTTTTGCTATTTTTGCTCGCAAACTAGTTAAGGAAACTGGCAGGAAGCAAACACACCTCACGGAATACCTTCACCCGCCATGTAGATGTATTGTTCCAACACATACACACACACACACACACACACACACACACACACACACACAATGGGCCCTGAGGCGTTTCCTTCCCCTTCCCTGCGATGCCGTCTCCGTGTAATTGAAGCGCGGCGAGGACACGGCGACTCTCTCTATGAACAAGCCCCTCCCCTCTTTCACTTTCCGCAGTGGGCTCTACGTTACATGTCGACCCCGCCAGACGGTGGGCGGTTGCTCTTACTGCATACAGCGAGTGTCGGGTTCCTTCAACTGGTTATGGATCAGTTGTCACTCCAGTGGAGATGAATGTAATCCGAGCCTCAGAACGGTGGTCCGACTGGACAGAAGGTTCTTAGTGAAGGCACCACACGGCGTGGGTACAATGAGAACGGACCCCCCCCTAACGAATCCAGTCTTCCCAACAGTCTGAGTTCCCAGCTTTCGCTTAAGTGGTGTCCCTTCCTCTGCAGCCACATGGGATGGTTTAGGAGTGACATCACTGGAGGTCAAGGGTCACTGAGCAGGGAGCAGTGACCGTTTTTATTTTCTGCGCTGTATTCCGTCCCCAAAAATGGGTAAAAACCCGCTTTAGTGTCAAAAAAATAATAAAGGCAGATTTTAAGACCCACCAACATCGACTGTAAGAAAGTATGATGTCGTTTATGAGGCCGGACAACAATCTACATCTGCTCAGATGGTTAAAGCTTTTAAAACGGGGTAATGGGGTCGTACGACGGCGGCCGTATGAATGCCGCCAGTGTTTTCAGAACAAAAGTCGATGTGTTTGTTCATGGGTTCTGTGTGTGAGGAGGAAAAGACAGACAGGGAGAGAGAAGGAGCGGTGCAGCTGTACACAAAGGAGCTGTTGATTCCCCACATGTGTCCATGAATCCCAGAGTCCATACATCTGCAGGAGCCGGTTCTCATAATCCCACCGCAGTTCCACTCCCGTTTATTCCCCATAATCTGGTTTAGACTCTGCATATCGTTTGGTCGTCCACATCTTTCTGTCATGGAGGAAGTTAATCGCATTTTTAAGAACTCAAAGGGGGTTTTCCATCATGTTGGCAGAGACCCTCATCCTTCCTACATGTGTTGATTTTACGACCCAATTCCACAAAAGTTGTTTTGTTACGTTGAATATCCCCCAAAAAACAGAATTATTCGCAAATCCTAGTTAACTTTCATATAAACGGTTAACAGGTCCGACTACAAGAGGTTCTCGCCCCCCCCCACTATGTTGCAAAGCGGCAGAATATTTCTTCTTCTTCATTTTTCTGGATGGTCGCATAAGTTGCTCCATGACCCGTTTCTACCATTCAGCATTAAATGAGCCTTCATGGATCACAATAACTATCTGAACCCTGGGCTTACAGTTTCCCAAAGTCTTCCCCGGACGAACGTAGGAATACGCTTCAAAGAATAATGTCAGTCTTTAATGCAGTGCCACCAAAGGGGTCAAAGGTCACCAAAGGGGATCATGTCTAAATGACATTTATTCAGTTCTCCTTTACTAACGGCAGTTTCTTCAGAATGAAGATCCAAAAACTCGCCGGATTCTTTTCCGTGACTCACGTCTCACCCTTTCACTCAGCTTTTTGGCCCAAAACTTTTTCCTGTGACGTAACAGACTGACTGAAGAACAAGACTGAAGTGACTCAATTTCACTTTATTGCCCCCTTAGAATCATATCCGAATTGAGTCTCTTTTTGGTGAGGAATTTGAATAGATATTTTTTCAAAGGAGGAATTTGTAGATGTTTTTATGGTTAATATCAAATAGAAAATTAGAGTCGTGAGAAAACGTTCTTGATAAAAGACCTTTTCATGGTGCCGCATTATCGTCGTAATATCGAGATCGAGGCATTTGGCCAGAAATAATGTTATATTTGATTTAGTCCGTAAGCTTCCTCCTTTCCGTTGTTATAAGAAGTGACCACCCTACCTGTGAAGTCTCGTAGAAACCGGTTCAGTGTTTGTTTGTTTTTTGTCTTACTGTGGAAAAACGATCCCTGACAAAGAAACGAACACGGATAGAAAACCTGACCTCCTCCTGAGCCTGCAGCCATACGTTGTTCCTGCGGTCTCTGTTCCGACTGCTTGCACCCGGAGAGGTCAGCTGTTTCCAGTAAAGAAGACGAACCCAATGTGCAGAAACTGCTCGGTACCAGATAACACCAGAACAACGTTAGCAACTAGCTGCTGGATATGATGAAACATTTGGTTTTATGCTCGTGAGCCGGATGACTCCTTGTTGAAGGAGCTGCTGTGAGTTTGGGTATCACGATAAACAAATTGAAATGTAACGCCCGCGTCTCCCACTCTTCCTCCGGGAGGCGTGTCTGAATCCAAAATGACTGTGTGGCTCTGGAATTTCTCAACAGCTGGAGCAGAACTCTGAGGTCTCACACAGCTGCCCTCCTTCATTCATCTGTGGGAAAAGTCCTATTTGTTTTGTAGTTTGAACAACGTGGACCTTTCAGGTTCCTTTACGACTGGCACACATTCTCCTGATTGCACCGGTTAATCCCATGAGCTCGCTCTTCATCGTCTTCACGGCCGTGTGCTCGACTTAATTGTTAATCTCTGCGCCGACAGGTGGCAGAGCATCGGGGACGGCCGGCGGTTCTGGCCGGAGGCGACTGCACCGAAGACCGGGGTACATGCGAGGAGAGCAGTCCAGACTGCAGATCACCGCTCATGAGCAGGAGGAAGAGGAGGAGGAGGAGGAGGAGGAGGTTGGCAGGGCCGCTTGCATTAGGAACGGTAAACCTGGACGTCACACTGACATCACGACCGGCGCTCAGAGGATGAGCCTCACACCTTCTGTCAAAGCGTCACATAGTAGTAAACAGCAGCCTGATGGTCTAACATGTGGGTCCAGGGAGAGTAAGAGTTCTCTCTGCCCTGGTGCCCCTCCTCTTCCTCCTCTGGATGCCCTCAGTGGCACTACCATCCCCCGTAGTCCACCCTCGCTGCCTCAGAATGGACTCAGTCCAGGCCCCGCCCTCCAGGTCTCCTTTAACTCCAGCTTCAGTTTCATCCAGCAGTCTCTCAACTCCAGCCAGAGGCCCGACCCGACCGCTGCCAACCCGTCCCGAGACCTAGAACCACTACACCAGTCAGCTGTAGCACCCAGCTCACCTCAGACCCAACTACCAAAAGAAATCTCGTCGATCGGGGACAACGTGCCGAGGCGGGCAACTCCAGTCCGGTCCCCGCCGTCTTCAGCGCCGGGCGCCGCTGCAGACAGAGAGGAGCTGCTGGGTCGAAGCTCGTGGCAGGAATGTCGGTGGGATGGCGGAGAGGTCACGTCTGACTTCCCTGACTTGGACTCTCTGGACATAGAGATCACCTCCTCCTCGCTGTCTGTGGACTCGGACACCGCCTCCGCCTCCTCCGTCACCTCCGGCTACGAGAGCGCCACGCCCGCCTCCGACCAAGGCTGGGACAACCTGGTGAAGAAGTACGAGGGTGTGCTGCAAGACTGCCTCCAAAACAACCGCACTCACGCCAAGGTGAGGATTATGTATTTATTTTTCAGCTGCCATTTTGCTTTATTCGTCACATCGCATCACTTAAAAAAAAAAGCATTTGTTTTATTTATTATTATTATTATTATTATTATTATTATTATTATTATTATTATTATTTTTTATTATTATTATTAATTATATTATAAACTCACAATTTGTAACACCAGGAAGGACAAAATAAGGAATCCCTTAAACCCCGAAAACGTTTCGGAACAACGAATTTAATCACACGCTTCAAAACCCCCGAGGAAAATAGCAAGTTTGGAAGCTGACGTTAGCAGCGCGGCTAAAGCTAGCAGGGATCAAAGCCACGAGCCCTGAAGTACCCGAATAAAGCCGACATATAACATATAACTTACTGAACGAGGCGTTCAAAGTTTTATTTTTACTTCAAAATGTCCTACAATGGGTTTAACGACCAATCAGAATACATACACAATGCCGACCGGCTTTGTCGCTTCCTCTGTAATCCTTCAAAATAAGAGCATTTAAAATACACGACTCATGATTTTTATACTGTAAAGAAACAAAATCGGTATCGGCCGTTCAGGCTTAATAAAAATCGGTGATGGGCCGTGAAAATTGCGATGGGTGCATCTCCAGATGTGACACTTCGTAAACACGTCTGGTCGTTGCTCCGACCTGATTTGCTGATGTGGCCCGTTGCAACTGTTTGAAGAGAGTTGCCCTCTGGACTGTCGGATCCTCACTTCTGCGTTTTGTGTCCCTCCCTCAGATCGAGTCCATGATGTTGAAGCTGCACAGACTCCAACAGAAAGCCATTTTGGAAGACGACTACGACGCAGGTGAACTCAGACTTTCCCCTTCAGCTTGTTTGTTTGTTTCAGTTCCTGCTGCAGAGACACTGAAGTCATGCCGGCTTGTTTGTTTGTTTTAAACAAAACAAATCCCGTTAGCATTATCAGCATTACTCAACAGGTTTTGAGCAGAATTGGATTTTTTTTTTTGGACAGTTAGGCTCAAGAAACAATTGATTAGATGTCGGTGCTGATCCGGGTCGGATCATCGTCTGCGTCTAGGATGTATTTACACAAAGGAATCTTCTCTGTGGCTGGATTAGAAGATCCTTCCCCTCTTATTATTTAACTCGTGGAAAGAAGAGTAAATAATCAACTGAGATAACGGTCCTACATCCCTCTATTTATTCATGGCTTTGACATTTCAATTTAGAAACGAGGCGAGATTTGACGGTTTACCCGCTTCCTTTATCGGACTTCATATAAAGTGAATAAGTTCTGATCTTACTGAGAAATCTGGTAAAAGCATTTGAGGACGCTTTAATCAGAGCGGCTGACTCTAAAATTACTGACACACGACAATCACGGAATCGTGGATCGTTTGGACGTTTTATGCCCACATAGACCTCAGTGTGAGGAAGAACTGGACTGATTTTTGGGAAAGGGAGGGTTGTATATCTCTGACACTAGGGGGAGCTTTATCTCAAAAAGTTTTTCAGGCAATAATGTTGTAATTATGGCCGTAAAACTCGTATTTATTTGGATTCGATTTCTCGATCATTGGTCTGATTTGGTTCAAATTTGGTTCATACGAATTGACTCAACAGGATTTATCTATTTTACATTGAGTTTTAATCTAATAGTACATATTTCCGTCGCTAGGGAGAGCTTTTTCACAAAAAGTGTTCAGTACAGTACAAGTTTTGTGTGTACGATTCAACTCTCTATCTCGTATATATCATACGTAACTCTCAATATTTGGTATTTCACTCACTAGAAGAAGCTTTTTTTTACAAAAAGAAAAAACGGTTTCCTTGGACTTAAATTCCTAACCAATTGTCCGATTTAGTTCAAATTCGGCGCAAATGATTCGACCCGAGGAGCTCTGTCTCGTATATATTCGATTTTTACTCTAATAGTTCAAATTTACTCTCTAGTGAAAGCTTTTAAAAAATGTTTTATATATATATATATATATATATCATTTTTTTAATTTTTACAAAAAATACCGTGGACATGACATTTCTTTTTTATTAAGAATGCAAGAGTAGATTTATATTTAATATGTATATTTAACATTTATATATAACACTTAATATGTACATTCAAAATACAGATCTAACATAGATTTGTATTTAATATTTAGATTTATCATTTAGATGTAGATTTAACATTTAGATATGATATGTGGACTTATATTTAATATTTACATTTAACATTTAGATATAATATGTGGATTTATATTTAATATATTGCTCCTGAATATTAATCCGTTCCTCTGTGCGTCCTCTAGCGGAGCGTTTTGGGAAGAAGCTGGAGGAGCTGTGCCGGGAGCGAGACGCCCTCAGACTGGGTTTACCGTCCAGACAGCCCAGCGTGGCTCTCTTCCTGGAGCGACTCAGACAAGTGGTGCACAGCGCCATCCTGAGGGCCGACTCGGGTCAATACAGGTCAGTCACATTAAAGTGGCTCTAAAGTTCTGCTGGAGCAGAGGGGGGGGGGGTCATAATCAGAATCAGAATCATGGCGGCCTTCAAAGGGGCCGGGTGTAACTACAAGGACTATTTAAATGTATTTAATCTTCATTGAACATAATCAAAATATTCAAGTGAATAATTACGTTGTTTTGTTTTTTTATCTTAACCATTACGCAAATATTTATTACATTAACTTTGTTTTGTTTTTTACTTTTTTCCAACTAAGTCCAACTAAGTTTGTTACTTGTATCAGAGTGATCTCACGATACTTCTAGACTTCTCTCTGTACTAAACTTTCCTTTCTTCTTCCAACTGTTCGCGCTTTTACTGACATGCTAACACCTAGCGGCTAGCCGCTTTCACTACACAGGTGACAAAAATCACCTAAAATCGCCTAAAATCGCCTGAATATACATTAGTAGGATTGATCACAGACCAGCTGGTCAGAGGATGCAGCTCCATGTGACAGTTTGAGCCAATGGCAAAGCACTTCCTGTTTATCAACTGCCTGATCTCCATTTTTCTTTTATCCTTTAATCCTAAGAGGAAGAGTCGGTGCATCAGATTTAGTAAAAAGTTGCCAACCTCATGAACGTTTTTCTGCAACAGAAATACAACAGCAGGTGAAGTTTGGGGTAAATTAAACTGGATAATAAAGGAAACTGAATTTTGAATTTTGAGATTCCCAATAATTTTGAGAAATATATTGTTTTTTTTCCTGTACATAACATGAAATCGGAGAAACCTTCATATCAGAGCTTGTCTGCCATGAGCTAACATTCTCTGACAGGAAGGAAGTCTGAAGCCCCTCCCTCCAGAGGGTATCCTGAACAAATATAACCTGAAGCTCAGGCTACAGCAATTCCCTAATGTGTTATTGTGCTTTAAAGACGTACCTTCATATTTTAAAATGTTAAAAAAACACAGAAAAAATAACACGCCTCCAAAGATTTAGGCGTCAGCCTGATTGACGGGCGCCATGTGCTTGTGTCGCTCGTATTAATAATAATAATAATAATACATTTAATTTATAATGCACTTTACATTTGGATCAAATCTCAAAGTGCTAAAATTTATATTAAATGAACAATATGCAGCATTTCTGCATTAAAACGTCAAAAAACAGTCACGCATTTATTATGTAGTTTCATGAAGTCTGCACTTTAACCGTCAATCATTTGAGAAGCATCATCGTGGGCGGGCCTAGAAGTTGTCAATCATATGTATGAATGTCATACGTCATAATTTACACGTTAAACTGTACAAAGAATAAATACGTGAACAGATAGTAATCATTTTCAGACTAATTAAAAAGATATATATACACAGTAGAAGTCAATTAAAGAGGCAGGTAGTGAAATTAAAATATTGTAATCAAGTAATCGGGTACGACCACATTAAAGTCACGCGTGTGAAATTAGATCTGATCAAATTTAAGTTGAAAGTCAGTCTGTGGGCGTAAAAAAACCAAAAACAACAGTACTGCAAAGATCAGCCGTAAAACTCCACAGCTGAGGCTTTTTGTAGTAACAATGTTTTTCTGTGGGGGTTTTTCCAGGGAAGGCTCAGATTCTGAGGCGGGGGAGCAGAACGACTGGAAGCAGCGAAGGGATCGTCTGATCGGAGAGAAACGGCTGGTCGAGGTAAAATCACATCACATCACGCTGAAGGACATGAAATAAACAATATATCCAGAGTCCTGCAATATATTAGAGAAAAGGCTTGAGGGAAGATTTTGGAGGAATGGATGCAGATTTTCTCATTAATGTCTGAGTTATTATCAGCCCCTAAATCCAAAGGAACATCAAAGTAGATCAAGGAACTCTTGAAAATGAACCCCCAACTCCTCCCCCAAAGAAACATCAAAGGAATTAAAGGAATCTTGAAAATTAGCCCCCAGCTCCACCACGTTGCCTCTACGACGGATTGTTTAAAGGTGGAGGTGGGACTGCATCAAGGATGGGCTCTGAGCCCCCTGTTATTTGCTGTGGTGATGGACGGGCTGACAGATGAGGTCAGGCAGGAGTTTCGTGGACGACGATGTTCAGATATTTCCTTGTGTTGCACAAAACCGATTTATAGAATTAGTGAAGTTTGGTTCTGTTTCAGATTGCGTCCTCAAATATACTCATTAACAAATACCGGGATAATTAAAGCCTGGCTATTTCTTTAAATTGATAAGAATCATGATTATCAGCAGGTTTTTATGACTCATCATATGAATCATTTGCAACAAAACTCCAAAACAAAGACAAAAGAATCCTGAACAGAACTGGTGACCTCTGCAGGAGGAGATGGCGGCGCTGCAGCGGAGGCTGGCGGAGCTGAACGACCGCCGCCGCCGCCTGGAGCAGCAGATCCAGCAGGAGGAGCAGCGGGCGGAGGCTCAGGAGCTGGAGGGCTCCGTGTTGCGGAGCTGCACCGTGACCCAGCTTCGCCACATGAGCAGAACCCTGCAGGACCTGATCAGCTGTGAGAACCGCACGCAGATATCCGTCTCACCTCCGTCCTCCACAGTCAGGTAAGCGTCTGAGGCATAAACGTAAACATCATTCATCAGTTTTTGATTTCATGAACGGAACCATTATTGTTGGTCTGTATTAAAACATTGATGATCCACACGCACATAATGATTAATAAAGCCAAACGTAGGTTTACGTGGTGAATTATGAAGCCTTTACAACCTCAGAATATATCCGGCTCTCCAAGTACCACCATTATGACCCGTGTAAAAATACATTAGTAGAAGCAGGAAACACTGTTCAGATGAACGGCGTTCAAACGGGAGGAAAATATATTCACAATAAGAATATTATTTATTGTTGACTAGTCAGCCACAAGCTCACAAAGTGTGAAGGAGGAACCCTAGAACTGTCACTCAAACTCTTTCACATGATTATGATGTAAGGGCCGCCCCTCACACACATACAGTACACACACTTACAGTACACACACTTACAGTACACACACATACAGTACACACATATACAGTACACACACATACAGTACACACATATACAGTACACACACTTACAGTACACACACATACAGTACACAAATATACAGTACACACACTTACAGTACACACACATAGAGTACACAAATATACAGTACACACACTTACAGTACACACACATACAGTACACTCATATACAGTACACACATATACAGTACACTCATATACAGTACATACATACAGTACACACATATACAGTACACACATATACAGTACACTCATATACAGTACATACATACACACACATATACAGTTCAAACACATACAGTACACACACTTACAGTACACACATATACAGTACATACATACAGTACACACACTTACAGTTCACACATATACAGTACATACATACAGTACACACATATACAGTACATACATACAGTACACACATATACAGTACACACATGTACAGTACAGCCTGTACTGTACATGTGTGTACACATATGTATGTATGTATGTATGTACTTTTACATACATACAGTACATACATACAGTTCAAACACATACAGTACACACATATACAGTACATACATACAGTACATACATACAGTTCAAACACATACAGTACACACATATACAGTACACACATATACAGTACATACATACAGTACATACATACAGTACACACATACACAGTAGGTCAGATATGAATAAAGAAGAGTTAAAAACTTACTTTAAAATTAATTAAATTAGACATTGTTGTTTGGAAAAGGTAAGGTTACATCTTAAAAAGTAAGAAAAAATATTTCATGGTAATTTTATTGATTTCCCATTTGCAGTACCTGCTTAGCCCACCAGGAGTCAGTAGTGTTCCTGGTTTACGGTAATGAAATGTTCCTGCAGTACAGTCAGTGGCCAGGTGGGGCTGCTAGAGACCTGTGAGTGGGAGTGACATCACAGCAACCAACAATCCAATAATGTTCCATCATCATCATCATCGCCTGTTTTCTTGTCTTTAAACCGTCTTGTCTGGAACCGGATGCGTTTGCACAGATCCTCCATACATTCATTCATCCTCTGACAAACACTCTGGGGTTTTTAATCGTCACGCACGATCTTCTTATCTAATGCCAGTAAAGTCTGACCGAGTCAAAATCACATCATAACCCAATTAACATTCCAGGAACGCTGCATAGGAGAGTTTGGCAAACGGAGAGTACAAATAAAATAGCAAACGCTTTCTTGAGATCGTGAGTTCAATTACCGGGTCTCACGTTGGCCGGCAGCTCCTGTCCAGTGCAATTTAACGCAGCCCTTCGTCAGACATTATGAGGATTGAGTCACTTCCAGGCTCTGAGAGGATTCATCAAGTAGCCACGACTGCTTTTTCATTTTTCCCTGCATCCCCTGTGCCCCCAATCCCCTCCTCTCACACCTGCTCCAACCAGCGCCTGAATCCTCATGTTTCCCCTCAGATGCAAATGATTACTTTGCATCATACCCTCTGAAGTTAATAGCTTACGAGGGAGCGCCGCAGAAAAGCCTCTCCATCTCGCCCACTCATTAGAAAAACATGTAAATCGTCCTTATCGCCTTCTCTGTGGCATGACCCGCCATCCCAGCATAATGTGATGTCGGACATTCGGTGGCTCTAACTGGAACGCAGTTCCACCTGCTGCTGATCGGAAGTGTGTCTCAGATCGGATTTTGTATTATATATTATATCTATCTATGTGTTATATTGGATATCGGATGTATATTGTACTGAAACGCCTTGCTATCATCCCAGGAAAAAAAAAATCACGTTATATCAGGTTATAATGTGATAATTTTAACGTTTTTATGTGTGAAAAACGTGAAAATTTATCACATCATAACACATATATCACGTTATAAAGTGAAAATTATAATGTAAAAACTTGAAATTGAACCATGTCATAACGTGGAAATTATCACGCAACAATGCGAGAATTCTTATGTTATAACATGAAAATTATCATGTAAAAACTTGAAACTTGTCACGTTATAACGTGATAATTGTCTCATTAAAATGTGAAACATATCGTGTTGTAACATGAAAATGATCTTTGCTTTATAACGTGTAAATTACCACGTTATATGATGAAAATGATCACGTAAAAATGAAAAAGTTGAAAATATCACATAAAAACGAGAAAATTATTATGTAAAAACACAAAACTTTTAAGTTATAGCATGAAAATTATCAAGTAAAAGCATGAAAATTGTCAACTTATAACATGAAAATGATCTTTGCTTTATAACGTGAAAATTATTACGTTATAACAAGAAAATTATCACGTAAAAATGGAAAAAGCTGAAAATATCACAGAAAAACGTGAAAATTATTATTTAAAAACGTAAAACTTGTCATGTTATGAAGTGATATTTGGCTATCACGTTACAATCTGAAAATTATCACAGAAACATTTGAAAATTACCGCTTAAAAACGGGAAAATTATCACGTTATAATGTGACAATTATCACATCAAATGTGAAACTTGTCAACTTATATCATGAAAATGATCTTTGCTTCATAACCTGAAACTCGTCGTTATAATGTGATATCTGTCTTTCCTGTTCTAATCTTAAAACTATCACGTAAAAACCATGAAACCTATTCCATAATAACGTGACACGGAATAGTTTTTTTCATTTTCTGTCGTGGCGTCAAAGACTTTCCGTAATATTGGAGTCATCCTTCGGATCGCTGTTTTACGGCTCCTGTTCCGAATGAAAGAAAACATTTTCTTCTTACGTGATGGGTTATGAATGAATAAGTTTCATCCTTAAAAGTCGTGGGTGGATGAAACGCCGCTGCTCAGAGCCGACATCCTGAACCAGAGCTTGAATAACATAAAAAAGAGCGTAATGACTTTTTAATAAGGGACATCTGGGTGGAGCTCAAGGTAACTTTGATGTGGATAATGTCATTAATTTACTGCTTTACTGTCTCCAGGTAATGTGACCGCAATGGTTTGTCCTGTTGGCACGTTTACACACATGTTCACAGAAATGACATCACCGATGCGACGTTTACCCTTCACGCGTCTCGTAATTATATTCCTGGAAAGGCCTGGGTTATTACGGACTCGTCTTCGCCGCCCGCGTCCGCCACAGATCCTTGGTGTTAATGCCATGACTCAAAATCTATTTCCTGGATTATTTTCACATTTTATATATATATATATATATATTCTAAAAATGTTTTAAAATTGTAAGTAGAAAAAGTTTGGAAACTTCTGTACAATAATAAAGTATTTGTACTTAGTTACTTCCTACCTCTACAACAGATGAGAAGATCAGAACCACTCACGTCAGAAGATATTAAAAACAACAGCCGACTACCAGGAGGTTTTGTTTTTATTGATTTGTTTTTAGATTCAATTCTACTTTTGAGATTTTTAAAATAAAATAAAATAAACTGCGACTCCGTGGCTGAAGGCGGACTTCCTGTCGTCCTCTCATTAACATCCAGTGATTCCCAAAGTTACTTTTACTGCTGCTCTGTAACATCTGTATGTCTTTGTTTCAGGCTCCAGGAGCAGGAGCGGGCGTTGAACCTGTCAATCAAAGAAGCTACAGCTAAGGTGAGACGTCTCACTTTTTTTTAAACTTTTTTTTTCTTTTTTTCAGATTTGAGGCTTTTCTTTTCAACGATGAGCGACTGAATCTGTAAAATTCTTAATTAATCTGCACCGCTGTGAAAAAGCAGTGCGGATTTTAACTCCCCCGAGGAAGTTATTATTATTATTATTATTATTATTATTACTTTTTATTTTTATCTTGAATCTTGTTTGAAGATTCAACACAATTACTTTGGAGATTCACACACTAATAGAAGAAACGAAGACGATATCCTGTGACCTTCGTAGGCGTATCTGCACTGGAAAAAAAGTAAAAAAAATAATGAATACGAGGCGTTTTTAGTTTGTAATAAATGAAAAAAAAACTGCCAATAGAAAAAAGTGAAATTTATTTTGGTAAGATTTCTTGAAAATAAGACTTGAGATATAGATAAAGGACACCTTGACTTCATAATATTTTACTAATATTTTACTAATATTAGGAAGTTTTGTCTCATAATCGGCCAGTAATTCTTAAAATTTAGCTTTTTTCCTCCTTTTTTTTTTTTTTTGCAAGATCGCACCTTCTCACTTTTCTTTGTATAGTATTTATCGTAATACGTATCTCCTCAACCATCTCGGAAATTTCCCCCTGTGGAGATTTATTAAGGGTCTATCTTTTTAGTAGTGACACTATTCTAGATTTACGACTATTACGGCTTTAAAATAAGATTAGAGAGAAATAATATTTAAGCATTTAAAGTTGAAATTTCTCTTTAAGTCAGCTGCAAATACTAAATTTGAGCTTTTGAGATCTTTTCTTTTCTTACGATACGATATTTTGACCAGAAATCACACAAAGATTGTGAGTTTCTGCAGTGACGTGTGAAACATCAACGCTGCGAGCTTTTCTTTGGCGTGTCCTACGTGTTTGAGTGAGAGCGCTTTGCGTGCGTTCATTTGTTTTGCGCCGTGTCTCCGGATTCTCTCTGGCTCCTCTGGGGTTTTACTTTTTCCCTCCAGCTGATCTTCATACGTGTCGCTCTGCAGCTGGAAAAAAAAAAGCCTGAAGCAGGAGAAATGTGTGAGAAGTGGTTTTTAATAGGAGAGGAAGGCACAGCGGGGAACCTCTAGAAGACCTCGACACAAAATGGCTGACTGGGGCTGCAGCCGCACCTTAAAGGAGTGTATACCTTCTCCACCAGGAGACACTTTGGATACAAGCGTAAAAAATATCCAACTTCAGTTGAAATGAATCATTTTGTTCCCATGTGAGACATCCGTCACGGCGCCTGCTGTGATGAAATGATTGCCAGCATGAAAGTGACTTTGGTTCTCCTCGATAGATAAAACTGACATGTAGCGTCATGGTCTGAAAATGAAATCGCCAATGTCGGAATTACTTCCGCGAGCAGTTTGTTTAATGTGGATATAGAACGGAGAGGCTGTTTGAAAAAGATGCTTCCTACGTCCCTGCTGGGAGAAGAATTCCTCGGAGATGTTTGGCGTTGCACAAACTTGTGAGAGATGAAAAGAAAATGCATTAAAAGAAATAAGCCTCATATCCCACATATGTTTTATTTATTATTCATATGCGGCACCAGGATTTCTCCATTAATGTCTGAGTTATTGGCCGCTTCTAAATCTATCGACAACTCCAACAAACTAAATACTATGTAGCCGCTTGTACGCCTTACACTTCAGCGTCTCAGTTCAGCCCACTGAGCCACCAGCTCCACCGCCAAGAAACATCAAAGGAATCAAAGGCAGCATAACCACATAGCGACGTCACTACTCCAAACAGCTTTTTTTTTATTTTATTTGAAGTGCTGCGAAACACGTAACGCCAACAACCACCTCTAGGGTACGCCAAAACCCTCCTCTGGTTAAAATTTATTTCTTTCCTAAATCCTGCTCACAAAAAAACACAAACACATAAACGCCCAGGAGTGAAAACATAAAATAATTTAAAAATTGAAATAATGATTATGATCTTTGCGTATTACAAAGTTCGTCACACAGGCAGAAACAATATCGCAGCCGTTACGGAAACAATTAAAAGAATACCCGTAAATAGTTAATAGGAAATCAAAAGCTCAAAATCAGGAAAGGCTTTCAGATGAATTAATTTTTTAAGAAGGGGTTCCCCACTTGGGTGACCTGATTTCCTCAGGCGGATCATTCCAGCGCCTCAGGAGTCCAGGCTCCCGTGTCAGACCTGGAAAAGAGGAAGACCTTTGCACGAGCGCCTCAAACGTCTCCTGTAGGGTAGAGTGGGGAGAAGTTAAACTAAGTACAAATACTTGATTGCCGTACTTGAGCTGGGTTACAGGTATGAAAAGACAAAAAGTTTCTGGTTTGATGACTGGCGTGGTCCTAAGCTGTGACATCGCCCGTGGTCAAGATTTTATTCGGATTGGCGTTTCATTGGATTAAAAACTGCAGAGATATTAATCTCTCTAGGGTTTTATTAAAGCCACCAAATCCATCCTGTCGTGTTTCTATAATGCTGCTAAAAAACATCAAAAAAACATCAACAACGTACAGGAGTGAAAACAAACTCCTCGGCGGAGGTTATGAGTATATATATGATCTGTATATATACCAGTATATATATACATACATACATATATATACTGGATTAAGCATACAAACATATGTATGTTTGTATTTACATATATATATGCACACATACATAAATACATATACACACATACATACCTACATACATGCATCCATATGTATGTATGTATGTGTGTGTGTGTATGTTTGTATATATATATGTATTTATGTTTGCATGCATGTATGTATGTATGCATATATATGTATATGTTTGTATATATGTATGTATGAGTAAGTATATATGTATGTGTGTATATATATATATATGTATGTTTGTATTTATGTATATATGTATATATGTCTATATATATATATATATATATAAATATATTTATATACATATATCTGTCACAAATTTGCTCCCAACACTTTTAAATGTCAGGGACTATTATTGTCCCTGACGCCCGTAGAAAAGATGATCCCTTTCTGTATCCGTCAAACACGACAGACAGACGACAGACAGGAACCTGAACCATGAAGAAAAGGCCTAATGTCAGTTTTTTTCCATAACAGTCAAACGCGTGGAATAAATTCTTTTTCTGTCTGATTCTGTCGGCTGTCCTGATCACGGGTCGCCACAGTGGATTTTATGGACACCATTTCTCCCCCGCTCTTCTACATCCTCCTCCGTCATGTCATGTATCTCCTGTCTGTCCTGACATTTCCAGCCTCCACATCCACATCCTGCGTCTCTCGTCTGGACTCGTCCATATCACCTCGCCATCTCACCACCTTCACCTTATCACGGATCCGTCCAACGTGTGTCATCCCTCTAACGGGCTCCTGTCATGATCCCGTCTGCCCTCGTCACTACAATTGAAAACCTTTGCCTTCTTAGCTCCGCCCCCCTCCACTCTGCTCCCCGCCTCCTCACCGACACCGCTGTCTCCAATCCGTACATCACCGCCGCGTAAAACACGCGTAAAACACGTATATGTGTGTTTGGAGTGTTTTTACAAAAAAAAATGTACAAAGATAATAAAGACAACATTCCTCAGGTTTCATCAGGCGGACTGACAGCATGATTGCGTCCAGACAGGCGCTATCTGAAGCCATCGGCGCCGCGTGTGAACTCCCATCATGCACGTGACATTCAGGACCCCCTTTCTCTCACTGACATTCTGATGGCATCTCGAATTGAGATTTCACGTCTCCCTCTCCCTCCGTGTGAAAGGAGGGCACTCTCTTTCTCGCTAAAAGGTTATGGGCAAAGGTAGCGGGCGGGCGCCATCGTCCTCCGCCTATTCAGAGGAAGGAAAATGAATTTGTATGGTCTTTTGGATGAAGGGAAAAATATATAGGAAGCGAGCATCGTTGCGGGATCGGCGTTTCCGCCGGGTTTGCGTTAGTGACCGCCTTCTCTCCTTCTCTTCCCCACAGGTGGTCATGAGTCAGAGGCTGGGCAGCAGCCTCAGGAGGAAAGTCGGCGAGACCGAAACTCAGCTTCTGGCGTTGCACGAAGCCAAGCTGGCAGCCATCTCTGGTAACTCCACTTCACCCCGACGCTCCTTACATCGCACGTCTTTTATTTACCTCGTTTACCCGAAACCGCCCGCCATTAGCTCCACGTAATTACACTACTAATGATCCAGGCGCTCCTTTACGGGCGGCGCGGGCTTAATGTCCTCCCGGGGTGCCCTGCAGGTAACGACTTCGGCAGCGCCAAGGAGCTGAAAGCCGAGATGAAGGCGGTGTACCATGAGCGGGACCGGTTGGAGGCGCTGGCCAAGAGGCTGCACAGCCTCAGCTCGGGGAGCGGCCAGGATCTGGCCCGGATGAAGGAGCAGCGGCAGGAGCTGAGGCAGGAGCTGGAGCAGAAGGAGGCCCGGCACGGTGAGTCGCCGCCAACATTCCACCATCAACCGCTTCAATCCCCGATGAGAAGCTCCGTCATCTTCAGAGATGTTAAAAAGACAAACAACTATCATTAGTGGCTTTCAGCAGCTTTAAAAGAAGTGTGTTGTCGAAGGTAGTTAAAAAAGTATTTAAGTCTAAAATTTAAGATCTTTGTATTTTTATCCCTTCAAATGTCCTTGTTCAACTTTTTGGTTGAAAACATTTTTAGTCTCTATATCTTATTTATAAATGTGCGCCGCATGACTGAACCGGTTTAATCTCTGACCCAGTGGCCGCATGTCTTTGCCAAAGAGTAAGGGGCCGAGAGCGGTGCCCTGGGGGACACCAGATGAAAAAAATAAAAAATGCAAATACCTTTTTTTCCCTATTTTTCGTGTGATTTCCTGAAAATTATATATATAAAACCAATCTCATGAGTTTTAACTAAATGAATGACATATTTGGATAATTCTACGTATTTTTTTACTAATTAAATTCAATTATTTTCAGACCTGCTTTATGCTGATTTGTGAAATTTGAATACATACACTTTTTACATGAAATTAAATTCGGCCTTTGGGACGGAGAAAATCTTTCTTCAATTCAGTCGCTGCAATCTCTCCTGCAGCAAAGTCAAAACTAACAATATCCAGCTGATGATAGAGATAAGACGCCTTCAAAAAGCCTGTTTCAGGCCTTTCGATGGCGTAAGTGGAAGATTTGAAGCATTAGAGCCAAAAACGGATGAAAAATCAACAGAATGTCCTCAGATTGGGGTGAAATCAGGACATCAGGCACCTTACAGTCCTGCTTTATGCTTCGTATCACATATTGTGCTTATAAACGCTTAATAATGCTTATTAATGCTTATTAACCATTATTACCGTGTATTAATGCTCATTAACACTTATTAGCGTCTATTAATGCTTATTAACACTTATTAGCGCTTATTAATTAATTATTTTTTGTGCCCCTATTACGCAATCTCTGTGTGAAAGGGGGGCCACGTCTGTGTACGGTGCCTTCGTGGGCGGTATGTGGTGGTCTATAGCTATCTTTGCAAAATGTCCCAGTTTGATTACTTACCATAATTAGTTTGGTTGGGCTAAATGCATGTTCCTGGTTTGCGTCTCCTGACGGTTCACTCCTGAATAAAGCTCGGCTCTTCTACCAGTGGTCTGGGAGTTTGAGGGTTCTGCACAGAACCTCAGCTGTTCCTAGGACTGCACTACTCTTCTGGACCAAGATCTCAGATGTTTGACCTGGAATCTGCTGGAGCCACTCTTCCAGTACAGGGGGGACCACTGCCCTTAATGCTCACCCCCTCCCACATCTGTTCCAGCGGTTCCTTCAGCCCCTGGTACTCCTCCATCTTTTAAGCTCCTTCTTCCTGATGGTACTGTCAGCTGGAGTAGCCAGTATTTCACCAGCACTGCCCTCTTCTGGTCCCCGTCAACCACCACTATGCCTGCTTGGTTAGCCAGTAGCTAATGGTCAGTCTGGAACTTGAAGTCCTCAACCACCTTCAGTGGTGCTTCCCACCGGGACCTGGAGACATTCTGATCCAGTTTGTGGGAGATGTCTGTAGATTAAGAGGCTGACAATAACTCAGACAAGAATGGAAAAATCTGCATGATGTTATCCTAAACCTCGGGAACTTTTGTGCCTCGACGGAGGTTTGGGTTCTCTGAGTGCTCTCTCTTCTCCTGAGGAGTCTGAATGACTGAGAGGGTTGTAGCGGCTAAGTGGGGCCCCCGAGGAAACTCTGACTGGTTTTTATCTGAAGTTCTGGCACTGTTCATTCTTCCTGGATGTGAGTAGAGGACGTCTTTAGGTTGTGAGGATTAAAGAATCAGTCTTCTTCCTCTTGTTCTTTCGGCTCTTCCCTTTGGAAGAGCGGAGCGTCTCGTTCCTCATATTGATTTGGAATAGATTCCTGATTCAACCCTGCCCATCTATCCGGGCTTGGGTCCGGTTCTAGAACAATACTGGCTTGTGTTCGACCCCTTTTGCGGCTCCATTATGTCTGTCTATATATAATCATTATATTTCTGGAGCATAACTAAAAAAAAATTAAATTTTTGGGATTTGCCAAAACTTACCTTGGAAAGGAAAACAAAATTCAATTTGAAGCAACATTCAAAACTGTGCATTGTTCTTTCCCTCTCCCTCTCTCTCTCTCTCTCTCTCCCTCTCTCTCTCTCTCCCTCTCTCTCTCTCTCTCTCTCTTTGAATATACTTTTAAAATGTCAGTCCAAATGCAAAAACATTAGAGCTCTTTGAAAGAGAAGTCCTCTTGATGTGGCTTCACACTGGGGGACTTCAATGGATGACTTTTCTACCAAATGAAGGCGAAGCAATGTGCCGGTTGGGGGGTTGGGGGGGGGTACGTGGCATCAAATGAGTCAGCGGGGTGATTGGCTGTTTGTAAGAGGTGGTTGAGGGGATGATGGAGGGTGTGCAGGGGAAATGAGCTTTAGATTGTGTGAAGTAGCCAATTACCTCTGAGCCACTCAGCGCCGACATAATGTATCAGCGCTCGCTGACTCGGCCAACCAGAGGGGGGGGGGGGGGGGGGGGGGGGGGGGGGGGGGGGGGGGGGGGGGGGGTGTCAAGGGGGACTTCGATCGGTTTGGCCTTCTGGCACTGGCAGAGAGATAAATTGATTCCGATGGCACCACCTGCAGAGTTACTCTCTCTGGTCCATCAGTCAAAGGCAGATTTCTAAAAGGTCACCTCGCTCCGTGAGCGTAGAGAGCGAGTGGGCGGGGCCAGGCGACCGGGGGGAAGACAGGGAACCGGAGCTGTGGACAGGGACCAGTCAGCTAACACAAACCGTCAGGCCGTGGCTACAGGTTCACCGTTTTTTGTGAGCCCGTCGTCTCGTCACAAGGGACGCCGTCCGCGGTCACTAGGGGGCACACTTTCGCCGTTACAGACATGTAATGACTTTTTGTTCATGCAGTTGACAACGATTCTAAACTATTGTTGCAGGAACGAATTTCTTTATTGGAAAAATGGTATTTTTTTTACCGCATTTCAGAATCCCTGCAAAAATGTTATGGCAAAGACCTGACAGCTACGATATATCTCCAAAAAGTCCCCGATACCCTGTGTTGCACAAGCAATCCCCTGATTGAACCCCTCATATCAAATGTGAAGTTATGTCCAAAGTGTTTTATTTTTAGTGAGTAAAATCTGAAACTATTAAAGTAAAATATGACACAAACAAGATCATCTCCCCGAGTCAAATCATATTCACAACATTTGGACTCGGCCAGACCAACGGTGAGGAGGTTATGTCCAAAAAAAAACAGTTGTTTTTTTTTCATAATAAAGCTTCACAAACTATTAGGGTAAAATAAGTTATATACAAGGTAAATCTCCTGGAATCGATTCATACGCATCATATTTGGACCAAATAGAATCAATGGTTGAGAAATTATGGCTCAACAACATTTGGAGATAAAGTCCCCCTAGTGGCAGAAATATGCAACTGACTCTTCCCAAAATCAGCCCAGTTCTTCCTCGTACTGTGGTCTATGTTGGGGATTAAGTGTAAAAGTGATCTAAGTGAAATTGTTTTTGAGTTATTGCGTAAATAAGGTGGCGGACGCGGTGGCGCTGATAACGAGTCCATAATATCAGCGATATCATAATATTATACTAATAATAATTGACTTCACCTATTATATTATTTTAGTCTATAATGTAAAATCTTATATCTATTGTTATTTATTAGTATGAAGTCGCCTCTTTCCTTGACCTTGACTAAATTGACCTTTATATGTCCTTTATGTATGTCCTACGACCTTTATATGTTTTTATATATATATAGATATATATATATGTCAGAAAACCTTGAGAGATTTTGGCCACAAATCGATCGGATGAGTTTATTTCTCCCCGGACAACCTCAGTCTCTCCCAAACGCTGCATCAGTCAGAACAATGCTGCTTTCAGGGACCCCCAGCCACATACAGCTGCTAAACAGCGGGAATCAGGTGAGTAACACGCTGCCAGCGTGGGAGGGGGCGGCGCGTTAATGACGGGTTGTAGTCCTGCTCAAAATGCTGAAGCGGTTGCCCAGAATACGGCAGCAGGAACAATTTTACGATGTGTCGCTGACACCGAGCGAGGGGCTCATTAAACTGTCATCCACTTTGGTAATAAGGAGGTGGCACACGCTAGCTGCAAACGGATAGCCCACAAACAGTACATTAGCATTTCTGTAGCTGGAGGGGATTAGAAGTAACGGCCTACTTTAATGTCAATACGGCCATCTTTTTGGTTTCTGAGATGTTTCTTTCTTTTCATTTCTTTATTCCTCTATTTATTTTTATGTGTGAATTTTTTGTTTCTGAGATGTTTCTTTCTTTCTTTTTTTATTTATTTATAATTTTATATTGATTAATTCTATACTTAAGTAATTACTTATTATTTTTATTATTTAATTTTTTATTCTTATTTTTGGTGTCTGAGATCTTTCTTTCTTTCTTTTTTTATTTATTTATTCATTCATTAATTCTATACTTAAGTAATTACTAGTTATTTTTATTTTTTATGTTTTCTTTATTTCTGGTTAATGAGATATATTTCTTTCGATATATTAATTTATTTACTCATTCACTCATTTATTAATTATTTTAATTTCATATTTTAATTTTTTGGTTTCTCGGATATTTATTTATTTTTATTTTGTATTTGTTAATGAATTCATTCATTCATTCTTTTTATTATTTTTGGTTTCTGACATTTCTTCCTTTTTTTTGTTTTTTTTTTACTTTCTGAGATATCTATATATTTATTTTATAATAAATATTATGTTATATTATAAATAAATATTATAAATTTAATTTTTTCATTTCTTATATTAAAAACAATGAAAATGTGTTTTTTTTTCCTCATTTGAAAAAAGAAAGAAAAAAAAAAAGCTATGTTAATTATTCCGTTAGCTCTCTGAGATATTTCCAGCGCATGCTAACGGCGCCGGTGTTCCCTCGAGCTGACAAACACGTCTCTCTTACAGAAACAGCTGGTTTGTCGTGACGTGAGGCGACACCCCGACAGTTTCTACTCGCGTATTCACGTCAAACAGCTTGTCGAGCTTCTCCGCCCGGCGTAGGCCTGCACTCTGCTGCGAAGGGTCTTTGGTCTGGCAGCCATTACGCTCCTAATTGCTGTTGGAACGAATGCTGGTGGATACTCAACCGATCAGAGGCGGAGCTTTGATTCCCCGCTGAGAGTTTAATTGCGTCCCCGGGAAAGATGTTGTGTGATTCACGGATAAAGTAGGTGACCCCTGGGAGTGAGGAGCTTCGGATGGAGCTTCATCCGTGGATTCCCACTTAATGCTGTTGTTAGCATGCAGGAGGCGAGGGCAGGCAATAGGGCTATTTGACAGTATGTTGTTCAACACGTGGTTCTGCTGACTCACACTTAATTGCTGTTTTTTGGTGTTTTTTTGCCGGATCTCCAACATTTACTATTCCTCACGTATCTCCTCATCCCCGCGTCGTCTCGTCTCATCCTGCAAAGGCCAAACGGAGCCGCTGCACATCGCTGCCGCCGACATCCAAACTCTCTCATTCTGTGATGTTAAACACAAATTCTGGCACGCTACCCACCTAATGGCGCGCCAAAAGTAAAGGCCAGGACGCAGATGATTTATTCGCGACCTGCCCTCTCTCCCTCTCTCTCTCTCTCTCTCTCTCTCTGGGTAGTTTTTTGTGTGTTGTGGAGAACCTGATGGAACTTGTGAAGGCTCTTCTCCTGAGGAGTCTGAATGACTGAGGGGGTTGTAGCGGCTAAGTGGGGCCCCCAGATAAAACTCTGACTGGTTTTTATCAGAAGTTCTGGCACCGTTCGTTCTTCCTGGATGTGAGTAGAGGACGTCTTTAGGTTGTGAGGATTAAAGAATCAGTCTTCTTCCTCTTTTTCTTTCTATGAACAGAACTAAAATAGATTCTATAAATAGGGACTCATTTCATGCACACAGCCGGATCTATTGTCACAACGTTCCTTTTGTGGTGCATTACTGCAAAACTCCAAAATATGTTTTAGCGGTGCCAGCTACGATCTGCGTGCCGCCGCGGTTTGTGATCCCGGAGAAGTGAAGCATCATGGGTAATTGAGTGTCCTGTCGGAGATGTCAGCCTCCCCTCCTCCATCTTCAGCTACGCCGCTGTGGAGCTCCGGCGCCAGCGTATGCAGGTGCTGACGTTGTGTTTGGGATACCTGCAGAGATGCGGCGCTCCAACAGCCCGACGCCGGCCTGAACGCATTCATCACAGTCGGCGCCTCCAACGCATTTACGTAGATCCGCAATTTCTCACGTGTCTCGTTACGCGCAGGCCTTTCGTAAACATGTGTCTCAGAAGTGTGGCGTTAGCACGGAGCTGCCTGTCGTTTGTTTTACGGCAGGAAGTCCTCACAGATGCTGGGGGCTTTTATCGTTGCACGCCATGAAAAAGTGACTGGATGATACATTTTGGGCGAGCTCACGACGATAATGATACCACCAAATACCTTCGTTAACGTTTGTGGGCTCATTAATGATCCTATTAAGCCCATAACCGTCGTAGTGAATTACATCGACCGGCAAGGACTGGATAAACGTCATAATCGCTGGAGGGTGAAGGGAATGATTATTACATTTCCTCCTGTCAGTGGGTTGGATATATTAGGCAGCGAACAAATTATGGCGCTGATCTGTGGCGGTTAGTACCTACCAAAGGGTGGACAACCGGTAAATCGTCAACCGGGTCATTGGTGCGTATGAGCCGATGTTGTCCAATCCCGCAGAAGAGCTACAGTAGCACAATTTCCTACAGTAAATGCTGGTTCTGGTTGATATATGTCAGAACACAGTACATCAAAGTGTCCTGCATATGGAAGCTGAGTGGAAGTAATCTGATCAGTTCCTGCCTAAAACTAGAAAAGGTACTCAGAGAGCGAAGACCTCCACCAAGTCACAACAGTACCCTCAAAAACGTTCTTTTATTAATGTCTGAGTTATTGCCGGCGTCTAAATCTACCGACAACTCCAACAAACTCTCTGAGTATCCCTGAAATACTCCGTAGCCGCTTGTCTCCTGGGTCTTCCACTTCAGCGTCTCTGTTCAGCCCAATGAGCCCCCATCTTCACCTCCAAAGGCAAATCAAAGGAACTATTGAAAATGAGCCAGGAGCTTCACCCCCAAAGGAACATCAAAGGAATCAAAGGAACAAAAGCAGCAATAGCGTCATTGTGACGTCAAAACTCCCAAAGGCTTATTATTTTATTTTATTTTATTTAAATGCTGTAAAACACGACCATTTTCATACAAATCTGTCATTTAGTTTTCCCGTTATCTTTCTGAAAAACACACAGTATGAGAATGAATGGCTTCTCCGATCTCTGCCCGCCAACAGCGAGGTTTAGCGCCTGCTGAGGTCGCCTGTGTGACGGGAGTGAGTTCATGAATTTTACAATGGCGGCTCTCTGAGTGCCTTTGTGTGATTCCAAATATACTTCTGCCCGTGTGACCAAGAGAACCTCTCTTCTCTGCGGCGCCGATTTCATCCGCATGGCCTACCAATGACGGCGGCATCCCGCAGGCTGACAGGAAGTAGTGATGTCACACGGTGCTTTTGCTGGAGTCTGCGCGGGAGGAGGCGCCACTGCTTGGTGTCTGATTCCGGAATCCCGGAAATCCTGTCACATTCCTACACTGGACCCATCCACTCCTAGAACCGATTTCATCCACCACAGGACAACGGACCCCCCAGTCAGTTTATATTTCATCCTCCCTTCATGGAGCCTGGAATCCATTCCTGATGTTTCTAACCCCAAACTAGAACACCCGAAGACCAAAAGCCACGTTCAGAACCACAACCACCAGACTCATTAATCCCCCCCCCACGAGATGTCCATGTCCCAACAGATCCACCACCAGACTTCACAGCTTTTCTCCATGAATGAATGAACTGCTGAAAGTGCTCACTAGTTACGTTACTGGTGCCTAACTATGATGTCATCACAAATAGAGAGAAATATCAGGCTACACTGATCTAAGCTGGCATTTAAGACACTCATGTCCTCATCTTCCATCTTCATCATCGTGACTGTTATTAACCTCTCACAGTATATTATTCTGCGTACGACTCCTGTTCTCGCTTGAACTGCTTTGTCTTCATGCATCTGAACGGGCTTTTATGCCGTCTGAATGCCCCCCCCCCCCCATGTATTATTCAGCGTCACCTCCTCGCACGCTGCTTAACGTAGCCCATATGAATGGAAGATGACAGGTGAAGTTCTGTCAGGTGGGACTGGATCTCACATGGCAATTATAGGGGTGGTAAGTGATCTGTCTGCTCTCTGCAAACCAGATCTGCCGGCGCAGATATGTGATATCTGCGCCGGCAGCCTCCCTCTTCCTTCTGATTGAGCAGAAATAGCCAATTTGAGTGAAAACGCCTCTGCAGGAAAGATCTGGACAGGAATGTGTATGTTTGTGTGTGTGTGTGTGTGTGTGTGTGTGTGTGTGTGTGTGTGTGTGTGTTTGTGTGTCGCTGTCACTTAATCCAAGACATTTTCCTTTCCACCCTGCTGGGCCGGCCCACATGCTGTCTTATTCCAGGGCAGACACTCTTTATTAACCACCGCCATCAAAGCAATCATACAAATTATATTTCAGACTTAAGTGAGATTGAAAAAAGCCAATTAGGCGTCCTTCTCCGTGGGTGTTCTCGGCAACGAGAGGGAGCTAAGCTGCGTTACGGTGTAGTTTCCGGCCATTTGTGGCATGTGTCTCCTTTAAAATGAAGCAAGTCTTCGAATCCATTCACTCTAAATGTGTATTAATTCATGGAAAGTACTGCATTTTACAGTTTCTTGGGGAATTCAAGAATACGGTATGTAACTAGAAATTAGTTTATGGTTCATTGCTCTATCGTACTCAGCGTTTGCGTGGCATTCACGCATTTTGATGGCGCAAAACAAAAAAACAAGAAACAGCACTCAAAGAACCCAAACTTCCGCAAAAGCCCGACTCTAAACCAGGTTTAAGATAAATTCATGCAGATTCCTCCATTAATGTCTCAGTTATTGCCAGCCTGTAAATCTACCGACAATTTCCCCCACCGCCTTCCACTTCAGCATCTCTGTTCAGCCCACTGAGCCCCCTGTTCCACCCGCAACTCAACACCGAAGGAACTCTTAAATCAGAGCCCCAAGCTCCACCCCCATCGAAGAAAACATCAAAGGAACAAAGGCGACAATAGCAACATTGTAACGCTACCGCTCCCAGAGACTTATTTTATTTTATTTTAAATGCTGCGAAACACGTAACGACCCATAAATGTAATCACCACCGGGTGAAAGTCCAGGCAAATCCATCCCGTGTTTTTTTTTGTAATCCTTCTCACAGACCAACCAACAGACAAACGCAGAGGAGGGAAAACTTAACCTCCTTGGTGGAGGTAGAAAGTCCCAAATATGTACACAGTTAAAAGTAGCTCAGTGCAGTGTGTTTTATTTCCTATCATCACCATCGCTGCTCCGTGGCAGAAACCCCTGGATCCTTCTGGTGCTGTTGAGACACCAGAGGAGGAGGAAGAGGAGGAGGAGGGGTTTATTGAACTTTATAGCTGCCGTGCACATATATCTGCAGCGCAATTTAATATAAGTGCATCCCATTGTGTTCAAAGATTTGCTCCTCCAGGGGGCATATTCTCATGTTTCATACATGAGCTCATTAGCGGCGCCCGCATTGCCCTCCTCTCCACCCCGACCGACGCTCCGCCAGTCTGCGTCTGCCTCCGCCGGCGCGGCTCGCTTCTGGCAGGAAGCCGCCCCAGCTATCCGTTCGTGCCCCGCGGTAAATCTGGCACGACACGAGGAGCAGCGCCGTGATAAAATCCCTTTTTTCATCCTCGGGCAATCTCCAATACGATCTCCTCCTAGAACACCGGGAATCATCCCCCCCCCCCTCAAATGTGCTGTTTGCTCTAAGAGAGACAGATGGGCCTTCGCTCAGAACCGAACCGATCCCAAACTGTGATGAACACTTATCTTTCAAAGCAGCTAATGAAGAGTCACTTTTAAAGGTATTCTGTTCTGGCTGTGATTTGTTGCTTGGATACCCGATCGCAGCGGATAAAAATAGTAAAAATAATAAGCTGCCATTCTCCTCTCTCTCTCTCTCTCTCCCTCTCCCTCCCCCTCTCTCTCTCTCTCTCCACCCTAGAGAGCCATCTGAAGGAGAACACCACCAAGTATATAATGCGACTGGAAGACAGGATGCACAGGTAAGAGTCTTTTTGTGCCTGTCTCTCTCTCTCCTTACTGCAAAGACAAAGAGTGAACGTTCCACCGGAGTGAGACGGAACAAGGAGACACAAACAAACGGTCTCCGAGGAATTTCCTCTCACCTCCGACGTCCTCTATCCAGAACACCGTCTCCTAAATACATCACTTCAGCCGCCCCCATCACACACTCACACTTATTAATCTTGTTTTCACTCCTGTGGGTTTGTCTGTTTGTGAGCCGCATTACAGAATATCTACACCACAGATTTGACTTTTACCCGGAGGCATTGTTTCGGCATATCCTAGAGGTGATAACGTTTTGGCGATGTTACGTGTTTCGCAGCATTCAAAATAAGCTAATAAAATAATAAGCCGTTTTGGATGTGGCCATTGTTGCCTTTGATCCTTGGATGTTGCCTTGGGGGTGGATCTGTGGGCTCAGTGGGCTGAACAGAGACGCTGAAGTGGAAGGCGCAGGAGACGAGCGGCTACAGAGTATTTTGAGCGATACTCAGAGAGGTTGTTGGAGTTGTCGGTAGATTTAGATGCTGGCAGTAACTCAGACATTAACGGAGGAATTTGCATGAATTCATCCTAAACCTCTATACTTTATTATTTTTCATACCTAACTTTGCACCTTTTCCCATCTCTCTCTAAACAAATAGTAGACATATAAATAACATATTTTCCTGTTACTATCTGCATCTCAGTTGGAAGCAACATTATTCAACCTCCCACTGTGTCTGAGGTTTACGGGTCATTTTTTAAATTTTATTATTTATTATATCCTCTATTTTATAAGCTGTAGTCCGCATTGAGATTAGAAATCTCTTCTCCAAGAGTGACCTGGCCAAGACAGCAGCACAGAAACGACGACGACAATTAAATAGACATAATAAAAACAACATAAACACATACGCACATATATGTGGATTACCTTCATACCAATACAAAGACTCTAAAACGAGTCAATCAAAAGATAAGACTACGTCGATCAAGCACAATGTTTTCACGATCCCTCAAGATAGATTAAACTCCCCAGAAGTAACAAGTTCTGACAGTTTAAGTCTTATAATGTAACATCTGTTTGCAATAAGTAACTCTAAAAACACTTTAAGTGTCTCAGTTCAACAGACATTGTGTTTTTTTCTCGGTTTAAAGTAGCGTACTACTTTTCCCCGACTACTGCCGTCTCAAAGTTATTCATCCCCCTGATTCAATGTCACACTCTAACGACACTTTGAACAGAATCCACGGTGAAACCACTGTTCCAATCTTCATGGACCCGTGAAGTCCCAAAGGGTTTTTCTGCGAAGAACCACATTTACATTTTACATTTTTACACCGCGGTTGACCCAGTAGCACAAGAAAAAGTTGGCACCAGTGTCTGCAGATAAGAAACAGAACTTTTGGTTCCTATGGATCGGCGGCATGTCTGGAGGAGGGAAAGTGAAACATATGCTGACAAGAACACTCTGCTAACAATGAAGCATGGCGGCGGCTCTGGGGCAGATTTCCCTTTCCTCTGGGACTGGAAACCTGCAGAATGTGGAAGATGAAATGGATTCCATCAAGTATCGGGAAATCCCGAGTGCTTGAATACATTACAGACTGCAATAGTCAGCAAAAAACAGCATTTTGTGTTGTATTTGGAAAACGAACCCAACAAACTTGTTTTTTAATGTTGACTGAAGCTGATTATTATTTCCCTGTGTGATTTATTAGTTGCTAACAGCTGATTAATAGTGAGGAACTGTCAAGAATAAACAGTGAGGATTGATAATACATGTATTTTTTTGGCATCTGTAAACCAAAATGTGCAGGTTTACTGTTTTGGTGATGGTGATCCAGCCCTCCAATGTAGCGTTTTGATGCCCAGAGTATTTGACCTTTATATGTTGTCAAGGGAAATAGTCAAACAGTAGTATTCCAATATTATTAAAAGGTTTAACGATTGTAGTTCTTAAAACATAATTTGCAGCATACATACATACGTATATACATACAGTACGTACGTACATGCATACTTTCAGCGGGCTCCTTCCTGGCTCTGCGCTCTCGCTAGCTTTAGCCTCTCTGCCAACGTTAGCTTCTTGAAACTTGTTATGTTACTGGTGGTGATTCATTTTTAAGCGTCTGATAAAGTTTGTTGTCCCAAACGTTTTCGGGATTGTTTCGCGTATTTTGGCCTTACAGGTGTTACCGATTGCGATCTTTGTGTTTTTCTTCATTCACGGTGAAATATTTACATACTGGTGAGACGTTTGAAGCCTGGCGCCGATCAATCAGTGGACTTTTAAATATAAGATAACCTTTATAAAGATTCTTAAATTGTTTATAATTAGGTTATAAATTAGGTTGTAAACACTTTATAAGGCATTAGTTTATGTTTATAAACAGCTTATAACACAGCTTTCCATTTATCAGTGTGGATCACTATTTGGCAATATCAGGTTTGCAGTACAGATAAGTCTGCTCACTATTTGGCAAGCACCAGCTCTCTGATACTCTTTTATATCTGATGAGTTATAGCAGCTTATTAATGATTTAGAAACTGTTTACAACTTAATTAGTAGACTAAATACAAGCTACTAATGAATCCGTGATATGGGGAGTCTTATTCATACAAATACATTTTTTATAATAGGATGAATATGTGAATATTCTAAAATCATCTGTTGTCATCAGCGTACACATCTGTGGTTCTGCAGTATTCTGGTCTTACAAACGGATCAGTGGCGCCGGTAATGCTTCTGTGAACACAACCTGATTTGTGCTTTAGTGTTAAAGAAAGAAACGTTAGACCACCCGGCCTGACTGTGAGCCAGGAAATGTGTGTGTTGTCAGAGACTCCACATGTCTGCTTGACCCGTGTCTCAAGGCGGGTCACGTTCTGTGCTGCAACCTTGGAGAGGCAGGTTTCACCTTTTTGGACCGGAGTCAGGAGTCAGTCCCTCACCGCAGGTGTGTTTGTTGTTAAAGGATTCACGAGGCGAGGGCTCTCTGTTCTCAAGCAGCAACGCGGCTGCAATCTCAGCGGCCGGCAGGAAGTTCGCCTGTGGACATTTCTGTCAACAGGGCAGATGGCGGCTTTGTGTTTATGTCTGCGGTTAATGTGAGAATATGTCTTCATCTTTTTGTGTTCTGGGGAGGAAAAGGTGCTCAGTAATTCAACTAAGACTTGTCAAAGATAATTGCTCACCAAACTGTCCCTGAACACATCATGTCCAGTCACTTGTCTCCCGCCTGTCTAACCATGATCAAATAAGTTCAACCACTGAGACGAAAAATCAGGAGTTTAACAAACAAAGAAAATAAGATGTTATAGGTTTTGTGTCATCAAAGTGTATGTACTGGATACTTCCTTATTACTTGATGAGTGATGAGTGTAGTCACGAACTGTTCCTGAACGCATCATGTTGAGTCAAGAAGCTCCTTGTCCGATTAATGTAAAGAAAGTGAAAACAGAAATTATGGATCCACATCTTTAGCTTTGAATTATCCTAACCAACCAACAATCAACCTACCTACCAACCAACCGATTAACCAACCAACCAACCAACCAGCCAACATACTTACCAACCAGCCAAGCTATCAACCAACCAAGCATCCAACCGACCAACGTACCTACCAACTAGCCGATTAACCAACCAACCAACCAACCAGCCAGCTGATTAACCAATCAACCAATTAACCAACCTACCTGCCAACCAGCTGATTAACCAATCAACCAGCCAGCCAATTTGTTCAGTGTCTTTCTCAACAACATTTTTCAGTAGTCAATGTAAATGCACAACACACTCACACTCACACACACACACACACACACACACGCACACACACACACACACACACACACACACACACACACAGTCAGCTGTAATGTACATTGCTGTTGATGAAGCGAGGTGAGTGATGAGAGGCTGGGGGGTGGGGCTGGGGGATGGGGGGAGTGATAGAGGCAGATTAGTACTGCTGAGAAATCTGGTCTCCGTGGAGATGGATGGTGTTGAAAAAAACAATTATCTCCTCCTTACTAAAGAGTAGAAGAGGATGTTAGAGCAGAGCAGATGCTGTAAGTGTGTGTCACCAGAACAAAAAAGGTTTTATCCACATTTGCAGCAGCACACCGTCGTTGCTGCTTCTCCTACGTTCCCTCGAATTCAAACTCCCCCTTTTCAGATCCGGGTGTCATTTATCACTCTTGATGAGTATAATGCAACTGGTGTGGAGATCATTAAAATTCCGCCACGAGATTTGCGCTCTTAGTTAGAAGCGAGCACACGCTGCTCGTGTCTAAGCGGGTCAACGGCGTGAAAAAGTAAAAGATCTCTATTAGAACCTAAAGTACAAAATGTTGAGTGTGAGAGAAATTAAAGTGTGACTCCTCAGCTGTCGGCTGTGAAATCCTCCCCAGCGGCTTCACTTCGTCAACCATTACCCCCACCTTGTCATTGTTCGTCACTGTTATTAGCACCGCTGTCTCCTCTCTGAGATGTTTCTGCATGATGGAGGTGAAACACCTCCACCCCCCACCCCCACCTTCTTCTCAGACGTGTGAGATCCTGAACTTCTGAGCTGCTGAACACAGATTTAGGCAAAATGTGCAGTTTTTATTTAAATATCCTTGAGGTGATTCATAAGCACTCAGTTTGGACTAAAATGGACAAATGGTGAGGAAGTTGTTTCTGGGAAAAAAGAGCTCTCTCATTAAATAAAATATGATAGACAGACAGACGGACACACAGGAAGATGCACTGAGAGACAGACAGACAGACGCACAGACAGACAGATGCACAGACAGACAGATGCACTGAGAGACAGACAGACGCACAGACAGACAGACAGTATCACAGACGCACAGACAGGGGCAAAGATGCATAGACGCACAGACAGGCAGCGGCTCAGACGCACATACAGGTAGACAGACAGACAGACAGACAGACAGTCAGACAGACAGTGGGACATGGGTGAAAACACCACCTCCTTGGTGGAGGTCATAAATGGATGGACAGAAAACATTGACATGTGGTTTGAGGAACCCTGAAGAAGTTTATCTTGTTTATTTTTTTACATTTTTAGGTATGTTTGAACTTGGGTCTCAGATATCCTCATACAGCAAAACACTCACAGTCTGCTGATGCCGACACCATCGTACCACCGCTGGATCTTTTCAGCCAACTCCTTCATCGACAGGACTTTTGTTTCAAGTTGAAGCTCTGCCCAACAAACAAGTGCAGTTTTCTCTGAGTGAAGATGCGGTTAGTGATGAAGGTTTGGGCTCCTTTAGGCCCGGTTATCTTACTCTGTCCACATCAGCAGACGGTGAGTGTTCTCCTGCGGGAGGACATCTGTCTCCATGACCACAGGTTCACGTTAGCAGTTATATTTCTGATCATTCTTCCAAGGATGCAGAAAAAGAGAAAGCCAGCAGTCCCGTCCGTCAGCAGGTGAGACTGTAGGATTGTCTGTCCTTCTTATTATCGGGGCGTCAGCGGAGAAACACGCCAACACTCTGCCACCCTCAGACGGCAGAATGAGAGAGGCTGCCCCCAATTAACCCCCGCATGAGAAGTCCATGCCGACAGCCACCATCACAAGGATCTTTAAGAGCCGATGTGTTGTCTGGGTTTTCATTTAGCAGAACCGTCGAGCAGATGCCAGATGCTTTTGGTCGCCATTGAAGCTTTTATCACAGTTTTACCCTTTTAGAGAAAATCATAATCAAACAAAACTGAATCACCACAACAGAATTATTTATGGGCATTCATGTGTGTGTGTGTGTGTGTGTGGAAGTTCACGCTGATGTGACCAAAACACACTTGTATCTGTGTGTGTGTCCACGTCTGAAGAGACAAATAACAATGGAACAGCTCGCTGGTTGCAGCAGAATTAGAGGCGGCGGCGTCGAGTAGTGGCTTTGTGATGGTTGAGGTTGTCGGGTCGAGCAATCGCTCTTTTGTCTGGTTGCCAAGCGGAGGTTAAAGAACAGCTGAGAGGTGAGCAGAGGCTGGCAGCTCTCTCCGGCAATAGATGGACGGGAAAACAAGTGGCATTCAATTTACTGAAGGGGTCATCGCACTGAGAGAGAGAGAGAGAGGGGGCGAAGGCATGGAGGAAGAGATGAAGAGAGAGAGAGAGAGATGGGGATTGAGGAAAAGATGGAGAGAGAGATGGAGGGTGAGAGAGCGATAGAGAGGGGGAGAGAGGTAGTGAGAGCCGGGGGAGAGAGAGAGAGAGAGAGGAATGGAGGAAAAGATGGAGAGAGCGATGAAGAGGTGGAGAATGAGAAAGATGGAGAGAGAGAGAGAGGGAGAGAGCAATGAAGAGATGGAAAGAGAGAGAGAGGGATGGAGAGCGATGAAGATCTGGAGAAAGAGAGATGAGAGAGCGGGAAGGAGAGAGTGATGAAGAGATGTAGACAGAGAGATGGAGAAAGAGAGAGATGGAGAGAGAAGGCGAGAGCGATGAAGAGATGGAGAGAGAGAGAGATGAGAGAGAGAGGGAGAGAGCGATGAACACATGGAGAGAGAGAGAGAGTTGGAGAGAGAGAGATGGAGAGAGAGTGAGGGCGATAGCGATGAACAGATGGAGAGAGAGATGGAGAGAGAGAGATAGAGATGAGAGAGAGAGGGAGAGAGCGATGAACAGATGGAGAGAGAGATGGAGAGAGAGAGGGAGAGAGCGATGAAGAGATGGAGAGATAGAGATGAGAGAGAGAGGGAGAGAGCGATGAACACATGGAGAGAGAGAGAGAGTTGGAGAGAGAGAGATGGAGAGAGAGAGGGAGAGAGCGATGAAGAGATGGAGAGATAGAGATGAGAGAGAGAGGGCGAGAGCGATGAAGAGATGGAGAGAGAGATGAAGAGAGATGGAGAGAGCGATGAAGAGATGGAGAGAGAGATGAAGAGAGAGAGAGATGGAGAGAGCGATGAAGAGATGGAGAGAGAGATGAAGAGAGAGAGAGATGGAGAGAGAGAGATGAAAGGATATTGTGTTGCTGCAGCTTGTTTATGTATGATGGAACCATCTCAAACTCCTCAGCAGGGATTCCGTCTCTAGACGGGAACGCTGAATGTTTATCAGAGGCTTATAAATCTGCTTAGAGTACGAGATTACTTTATTTATTTTCTATCATTCTTGGTCTGTTTGAGAATGTGTTTATAAACATCTTAAAGACATTTATTTCTTTTAACTGTTTGATGTATCTCAGACCCCGTTTAGTCTTGGTTTTATAAAAAGTGCGTTCCGGGCGATGGGATCAGAAGCGGACAGCGAGACGCGTCGCTGAAGTCGAGTCTAAACGGCCGCTGGGAGTCATTGTGATTACGGCGGCCGCTTCTATAACAGAAAAAAAAAGAAAAAAAGGACGACGCCTTGAAAGGTTTCAGCGAATTATGGCTGTAGCGAAAGAGACTAAACCAAATATTACATCATTTTTGACCAAATACCTCCATCTCCACATTGTGACGATATTCCGGGCTGAAAAACCGAGACACCCAGAAGGCTTGTGTCTCTCGGCATAAACATTTTTCACCATTCCCTCTCTAGGGGATTAGAGATAAAACTTCTAACAAGATCAATGGGCTTGGTTGAATAAATGTCACCTGGGAATGATTTGACATCTAAAGGTCGCTGAACGAGGAGGCGGAAGAATAAATGGGAACATTTTTAAAGGTCAGGGGTCTCACATGTGAGACTTTTCTTTTTTTTGGAAGCTAAAAACAGAGAATAAAGGATGTGGGGGTTTTTTTTCTGAAAGACGTTTCTGACACAACTCTGTGTCTCTGAAGCTGAAGCAAATATTACATGTGGCAGAAATAGACTCATCGGCATTGAACAGGAAGCAGAGTCGTTGTTTGAAGTGCAGCTTGTCTGGAGACCCCCACGCCGTCTCCTGACCACCCAGACCGACCCGTTGGACTAAATGCCGCCACCAGCGGGGCCGTCACCCCAGGAAGAGAGAGAGAGGACAAGATCAGAGCTCAGCTAGTCCATCGTTGAGCTCAGGATATTCCTCTGAGCCGCCCTAAAGGACTAATAAACACTCACATAAATATATATTAAATCAATAAATCAAGACTCACAGGAGCATTCTCACTTTCCTGGAAGTAACAAAAACCACGTGATGAAGAAGGAGATGATGAAGATGCGTTAAAGCATGAAAGTATGAAGCGATTTGATTAAAACAGCTGTGATGTGACGGACAGAAGTGTGTTTGAATGGTGGGTATCGGATACCACCATTTCAATATATTTGTAATATTTGGTCATATGTATTTTTCTTTTTTCTTTTTTTTGTGTCCAAATGTTAGATTGTAATTAAAAAAAATAATAGTCATTAACTAACTACGATTAAAAAGAAAGGCCATGTCTATACAGTTAATGCGTGTATTATTAGAGTATTTGAGAGATACTCAGGGAGTTTGTTGGAGTTGTCGGTAGATTTAGAGGCTGGCAAAAACATTAATGGAGAAATCTGTAAGCATTTATCCTAAACATGGCGTTCTAAGGTTTTTCCTCCCTCTGAGGGTTTTTTTCTCTTCTACTTCTTAAATGATGATGATGTCATTAATACCGTATTGATCCACAATATTTACATGACATGCATTTAGTCCTAAAGTATGTTTTCTTATTATCCACGATTTGATCATATTATTATTTGTTGTTTATCAGATCATTTCCACCTTATTGAAGTAGTTTTTTTATGTGTATATATATATATATATATATATATATATATATATATATATATATATATATATATATATATTTATGTATTTCTGGTCTTTTACACCTTATTGAAGTAGTTTTTTTATGTGTATATATATATATATATATATATTTATGTATGTCTGGTCTTGTTCCGTCTGCAGCTGCGGTTGTCCAGCCCTGGAGCGGATCTGGGAAGCGGACCTGGAGGCGTGTCACCTGTTCTTACGGGCCCTCCAGTTGCGAACGCCCAGCTGCAATGGAGCAGACGTGGAAGACCCCCCCTCTGCAGCGGCGTACCCACAGACCCCGCCCTTCACCGAAGAAGACGAAGAAGAAGACTGCGCCATGCTGACTGCGTTGGGGGGGCGCTGGTGTCCTGAGGCCAACTTACAGAACTCAGAGTTCACTAAGGTAAAACCCGGAGCGGCGCTTTAACATCATGAATGATTTATTCCTCTAAGTGCTTTTGCATTCGGACCGCGGCGCTTGAGAGGCTGGGGTCTCGTTTTTTTTCTTTTAATGTGATGCTTTTAATGAAGCAGCTGCTTGAAAGTAACAAATTTTTTCTGCGATAGCCTACCGGAGATAAGAGGGAGGGAAGGAGGGAGAAAAAAGGCCCTGTCGGTCCCTCTGAGGGGTTTTAGTCCGACTAACGTTACATCATTGCGGCGTTAGCAAGCATGAAGTCATAATTGAGGCGGTGTTGTGAGCTAAACTCAACCAGAAACGTTACCTTAACATCGCAATCACCCGACGTATCGTTAAAAGCAGAAACTCTGCTTCATGTTTTTTAATCTGAACATCCAGATTCCCCTATGGTCAGAGACTTTCGCGGAGGTTTTCCTCCTCTTCCTCCTCTTTAATCTTCAAAGTTAGTTGTCCCACTTTAAGGACTCACAGTCCTGCTGCAAGAACCCTAAACGTCTGGGTTTGTGTCTTCCTCCGCTTTTCACAAACTGCACGATTCTTTCTCTGCTTTTCCTCGTTTCTCCGGTTCTCCTCCCTCCTCCTAAAGCCCGGCCTCTCCTAACACTTCTACAGAGTTCTGACGGGTGAGACAGCTAACCACCTCCTTCTCGTCTCCGCACCTCCTCCTGCATCCTAGAAGCCACAGACGTAACAAAATGCTCCTTTCGTTCAGCCGAGTCTTCAAACACGTATATTTTATATTTTATTTATAGATTTTTAGTTTGATTTTATATAAGTTTTCGTTTGAGCCAAGTCACAAGTTCATGAACAGAGAGGATCAGCGATTTAAGGGATCTTCACTACATATAGATTAGAAAATACAATTTATAGAACAAAATAGAATAAAACAGAATAGAAAATAGAAAATTCACAGAATAGAATAGGACAGAACTGAAAAGGACAGAACGGAATAGAACAGAATAGAACAGCTTAGAAGCATTTTACCATTTGAATGGGAGAAAACCTCCCTTCAAAACTAGACGTGACATATTTTATGTGTCTCTGAGGGAGATCCGAACAATCCCGTTCGTGCGGCTGCTTAAGAATCGTAGCGTTGAAATGATCCGCTACTTTATGAAAAGCTACAGGGGCTCCTGGGCGAAGCAAAGCGCTGAAAGGCTTTCACATGTTGCACAATTTCCAATTCGAAATAATGATTGAAACTTTCCTGATTATTAGCTAGCGTCCGGAAGCTCCAGTAATTATCTCCATCCTTGTGCAACGTGAACACTACCACTGAACGTCTGCGGCACAAACGAGTCCTTCCCTCTTTTGCCCGGTTTATTGTCTTTGATAAATAATTACAGCCCCCTCTAATCATGCCGGTGTCGCGCTCGTGCAGAACACAGTCAACATAATTGCATTTTTAATAATTCAGGAGCGGGTTTGTGTCAGCGTGGCCCTCAACCAGTGTCTCTGTTTCGTTGCAGAAGTTGGAGGAGTTTTTATTCTGCATGGAGGACGGTCACCCAGAGGTTGGTATTCCTAACGCCGTCACTCCCGTTTGATCCGTTTGATTAAAGTGTCAGTGACATGGAAGCTGGCGTCACAGGGACACAAAAGAATCAATTAGTTGACCTTAACTTGAACCTGACCGCTGCAGCTTTTGTGACTGTCTGATCGATACTGATCTACATGAGGAGCATCAGCTGGCGCTGCTGAGTAAGTCTTTTTTTTATATGTTTGATTACCAGGCCTTTATTAAAACAGGGGTGAATGTATTCGCAATTCACCACGTCCCTGCTTTAATCCAGACACATGTCTAAGACCCAAACCTCCTGCGTTGTATAAGCAATACCCCTGAATGAACTCCTCAAATGAAATGTGAATTATGTCCCAATAAAACCAGGGTTTGTCGTGAAGAAAGCTCCCCCTAGTGAGTAAAATAAAAACTGTTAGATTGAAACACAGTATATACATATATATATATATATATATATAAATATATATAAGTGCGTCACATATGGACTCAATTGGAATAAGAAGTTATGGCTTGAAAACAGTGTTATTCATAAAGATAAAGCTCCCCCTAGTGAGTAAAATATGAACTATTAGAGTGAAAGATAATATATGTATGTATATTATGTTTCAGCCGGGGGCTCAGCGGGCTGTACAGAGACGCTGAAGTGGAAGGCGCATGAAAAGCCTACAGAGTATCTGGGAGATGCTCAGAGAGTTTGTTGGAGTTGTCAGTAGATTTAGAGGCTGGCAATAATGCAGACTTTAATGATGAATCTACATGAATGTTTCTGTTGGTTCTGTTGGGTCTTTGGCGAAGGATTTCGCTCTCTGGGTGCTTTTGCTGACTCCAGTGATGTGACCGCCTCCGGGTCGGGCTGGAAGGGTCCGGGTGGGGGGGTTGAAGGAGGCTTTAAGCGGTGGCGTTGGCTTTATACTGGCTGTTAAGTGGTATTGGTATTTTATCCTGATCGTGTGGTGATAGCGCCGCGGAGGAGTCGGATTCTCTGCCTCGCCGAGCGTCTGACCTCTCTCTCCTCTCCATAATGACTTAAAGTAAATGATTTCCACTTAACTGCTGCCCACATTCACAATGGAGATTGATCGGTGTGTGATAGTGTGTGATAGCGCGTGTGTGTGTGATAGTGTGTGTGTGTGTGTGTGTGTGTATGTGGGTGGGCGTCTCTTCCAACACCCGTTTTTCCCTCTAATCTCCACTAATTATTCCTTTATCCTCTCAAGGTCCTTACATCCTCCCTTTCACACTGACCCGCCGCTCCAAACAAGAGTAGAAACACGATTCTATCTAAACTTTTACAGCTTTTCATTACATTTCTTTGGAAATCTGTAATACCGTTAAGCAGTAACTAAGAAATACATGCATTTCATGTTTTTTTGATGTAATAATTGATCCTTTATTAATAATTATAACAGTAGTCAAGAATAGGTGAATGAGGCGGTTGTTATTATTTATTCTTATTTACATTGAGTATAGTTTAAATTCTCCGGACTCCCTCTAGTTTCCCATCTTCTCTTGTTTGTTAAAGACAAAGTTAATTACAAGGATCAGCCATAACATTAAAACCGGCTGCCTTATATTGCGTAGCTCCTCTTCCTGCTCCTGTAATGTTCTGTGTGTTTTTTTTTTTATTCCTTCTTCATCGCGTCAGAAAACATTTGTGTCGTTTTGTCCCGACCCGATCTGTACGCCTTTCAATATGCACGATCGTAAACATCTTTGATGATGAAATGAAACGCTCCTTTTCACCGTTAAACAAGCGTGTCAACACAGTTTGTGAAAGGGAAGAAACGGCGTTTCGTTCCGGCGTGACCTCAGGCCCGCGAGTGAAAAAGCCTCGTGTGACAACAACTGTCAGGGATGTTTTCAGGACCCTTCTTCTTACCCGCTGAACTTTTGTTCTCCAGCCTGTGGTTGTTCCGACGTTTGAAATGTTGACCTGAGGTTGTAAAGTAAAGAATCAATCAGCTACACAAACACGGGGCTCTCACCGCCGCAAACAAACAGCTCAGTCAATCTATACCTCCTCCTCGGGACATCACCCCAGCATCACATCAGGTGATGTCTGAGGAAAGATTCGTGTTAGTCACATAAAAAAAAAAGAAGAGTTTTTTTCTTCCTGCTGGCTAGTTAACTAATATGTCTAGTTAATAATATCCCTGAAACGTCGGAGGTATTATGGAAGCCGCAAGTCCTTCCTCGATAACTCTAAAACCGTTTCACAGATCTTTCACAAACTTGACACCACCATAGACCCCAGTGCGAGGAAGGGCTGGGTCGATTTTGGGAAAGATCGGTGATATATTTCTGACACTATGGGGAGCTTTATCTCCATTATCTTTCAATTTTTTGGTCCGATTTATTCCAGATTTGTTTCATATGAATCGATACGAGGAGATTTATGTTTTCCAGACTTAACTCAAAAGACTTTTACAGCGGTCATATTCCAACTTTATACCACCTTAGACCTCAGTAAGAGGAAGAACTGGATTGATTTTGGGAAAGGTCGGTGACACTTTCGTTTTACTCTAATAGTTCATATTTTACCCACTAGGGGGAGCTTCTTTTTTTTCTAACATTGAATTCCAGGCTTAACTCAAAGACAATGTCTTGGGTCGTTTTCAAACTTCATAGCAGCATAGACTTTAGTGTGAGGAAGAACTGGATTGATTTTAATTTTAATTTTTTTACAAAAAATACTGTGAACATGACTTTAAATTTAATTTGAAGAGTTCAATCAGGGCGTTTGCAACGCAGGAGAAGACTGGGGTCTTCTCGGGCATATACCCTTGCTGTCGGGGAGGACAGCGTAGGGCTTGTTCCTCAAAGGCGCCGGTGATGACTTGCACGTATCGCCATCCCTCAGGCCTGCTGTTGCTTTGCTCGGCTCCTGCTGTTGTCACACACTACTTTCGGGATGTTACATCATCAGAGCCATTCCAGACGGAGGCCAGAGACTTTCAAGTGATTGTTCTGACACCGCTGAGCTGCAGGGAGTTGATATTCCAACCTGCATGGAGGAGACAGGTTTCTGTGTGTCGTCTGACTGGGTGTGCGTTCATGAGTGGTGTCTATTTGCTGGAAGTGAGTCTGTGTGTGTGTGTGTGTGTGTGTGTGTGTGTGTGTGTGTGTTCTCCGTGCCTGATGAGTGTGAAGAAAACTGGGACACGGTGTCTGCAGAGGGGCCTGTTCTAATTATGGCAAGCTCTGCTCTCCAAATGTTCCGCCCCACTGTGCTCCTCTCCTCCACCAACACCCTTACCCCCACCCATCACCACCACCACCACCACCCTCCAGTGAGTAATCTGCAGGTACTGTGTGGTGCTCACAGCCCTCTGGAGTTTCTTCTCTACATCATGACCTTGGCACGTAACGAGGCATAACATTTGGCAGGCATGTGGTTTTTCCACCTCAGACACGAATCTGAAACAGAATCCAGGATTTAGTATGAAAGCGATGAAAAGAAAAAAAAACAGGGCTTGAAAAGCTTTGTGGTATCGCCTTCTTTAATAAAGCTGCAGACCGGAGAGAGGGAGATGAAATTTTTCCCATGCTTATGCTTTTTAAGATAATAATCTTACTATTCCCTGGATGAGATGGAGAGTGATGCTGGGGAGATGGATTTTTTTTTTGTGGCGCTCTTCTTCTTCTTCTTGTCCTGCTGCTGCCGCGGCCCGACTCTGGAGAAATGGAAGAAAGTGGATGGATGGGCGGAGCCTGTTATTATAGCTGATATCATTGTTGTTGCTTTGCATGACTGTGTCCTTCCCTCACCTTTCATACCCTCTTCTCTCTCCTCCCTCACACTCCTTCACCCTCTATCTCTCTCTCTCTCCCTCTCTCTTTCCCTCTCCTTCTCGCTATCTCTCTTTCTCTTACCCTCTCTCTCTTTCTCTCTCCCTCTCTCTCTCGTCTCTTTCCCTCTCCCCCTCTCTCTTCTCTCTCCCTCTCTCTCGTCTCTCCGCCGCCCTCACTCTCTCTCTCTTCCAACCTAACCGGTCATGACACGAGGCCGTCCACCCTGAGTCTTGGATCCGCTCGAGGTTTCTGCCTGTTAAAGGGCAGTTTTTTTTCTCACTTTCTTTGACCTTCCCTCCGTTGATAACCCTTCCGCTTCACGTCCCTTGTTTCCTCTTCCTGTCCAGGACGGGTGCGGCGAGGCCGAGGACTTGACGGAGCGCTGTGAGCTGATCAGCGAGCGACTCATGAGCTTAGAGGACGAGCTGCAGACGGCCATCGTGAATCAGGATCAGACCCTCACCCATATCCTTCCACGGCTCGATGGGCGAACGCCGCCTCGTACAAATGCTTGTTCTCTGTCGCCTGTTTGTAACGTGTGATTCTGTCCATCCATCTTAAAAACCCAGTTTCATCAAGGCCTTCCAGCACCTAACACACACACACACACACACACACACACACACACACACACACACACACACACACACACACACACCTAAACTGTGTTTCGGCTGAATGATGTCCCCCGACTTCACCTTTCCAGGGAAATAAATCAGCCTGCCTCTTTCTGACGTTACGGGTTCATTCGAGGAAGGGATTGAAGATGAACCGGGATCAGAGGCTTTTTCTTGACAGGCTGGATGTGGAGAAAATGAAATTGTAAAAGTCCGACGAGGTTATTAGAGGGTCCTCGCCGTGGGCCGCCAGTCATCAACAGGCTTAGATTAAAGTCAGCTGACGGGGGGGCAGAAGCGCGGCGACGAGAGGAATGTCGCTGTAATGACTGCGCTCCCGTCGTATCTGAGCATCCATCCTCCTGCTGACCCTCCTCGCCTCTTCCTCCCCTCGCCTCCTCCTCCTGCCCAGCTTCCACTCGGAGGAAATTGCAATATCCACGATAATGAATCAAAACGAAACTGCTGAAGCTGATTGCGGGTCACAATTCATCATTTTCCGCGCTAATTAGAAAGTTGATTGGAAATAGATAAGTGTGTTTCTCGCTCTACTTTCCCCCCTCTAGCTGCGGCACTGTTGGCTTATTCAGATAGAAAAGAGTACACTGTGCAAAAAAACCAACATTTAATTGGTTGGCTGGTAACGCACAATTATATTCAGTAACAATTAGGCTAAAATTAAAGATGGAAGAGTTTTCCAAATTTTTGCACTTTAAAAGAATAATTTTTTATACAAATTGTATGAAAAAAAAATATATATATATATATATATAAAAGTTTTTTTGAATCTAATTTATTGAATTAAGTTTTAAAAAACTAATTTAATTGTGTCATCAGGGGAAGTCATTTTTTCGAAATCACCAACAAATCTCTTTTGTTGGAAGATTTGCCTCCTCACCTTCTTAGTAGTTTATTTTAATACCATTAATGCGCGACTAATGTGATGAAGATTTACTTTCTTTGACCTCTAGAATAATGTGTCTTCCTGTGCGTCCTTCACTCTCGGCTGAAGAGACGCCGGACGGTTTTTATTCTCATCGGGGATTTCCCGCCGTGCCGTCAGGGTTGACGACAGACGATGACATCATGCAGCCGGTCCACATCCTCTCCGTCCGTCAGTCAGTCTGTCCTCGTTCCTGTCAGCCTTTTGAAGTCGGCTCCCTCGTGGAAAAGCTCCGCGGACAAATAAAGACGCAGGACGCTGTTCGTTGTTTAGTAGCAGAAATTTGAAGCTGTTGTCATAGTGACGGGGAAATCTAGCTTCAAGTCCTCAAGGAGCTTAATTGCGTCCCTGCTGTCGAGAACGAAGAGGACGGACCACCACACCGACTGGAAAATTATAAATTTACCACACCAATAATCTCAGGGGTTTTCTAAGAAGGTGTATTTGGACTTGATAATGTCATGTGGTCACGGCTTTGTATTTTGAGAAAGATTATTGTGCATTTCCAATTTGCAGCCTTGGTCCAATCAGAACTCGAGAGCATTTCCTTCAATAATATATTATAACGTGTCACTGTTTTACTTTTATTTGACTTCTACCGCTGAAGGAAGACCACTCCACCATTGCCAGCTTTTGATGGTTGCTGGTGTTGTTGGTGTGAATGAGGTCCAGATTCAGGGGTCTGGTGGTGACAGTGTGCCTTTGGGCACATATGTTAATGCCCAGCAGCTTGGCTGGAGTCTGGGAGGAATGAACTACTAACCCCACTGACCTCAACACGATCCCTCCGTTCTACCCACTCATACCACCTCCTCCTTCCCCGGACTAAGCTCAGCACTATGGGTGATCGGGCCTTCTGTTCTGCTGCCCCTCGTCTGTGGAATGCCCTCCCTGACCATCTGAGGGCTCCACAGA